>JARYZH020000320.1:157500-341803 GCA_030021035.2 Notholithocarpus densiflorus | reverse complement strand
GACGGTGGCACCTAGGGCATTAGCCCACTGGCTTAATAGAGAACCAACTCCACCAGCTGCTGCATGAACAAGGATTGTGTGTCCAGGTTCAACCTACACAAGACAATTATTCATATCTAGTAGTTGATGTAAATAAGAATGTTTAACAGGCTGGGAAAGAGAGCCAATTTTAGCACAATGCCAGGTTTGAAGCGTTCTATTTGTGCAAATTAGGAGAATAGGGGACAAATGCATAGCAATATACTTATATTAACAGTTTTTCAAACCAATGAAAACAGACCTTTTCAGATTTATCATGGTATTGCTGCCAATCCAAATTATTTACACACACACACACTACAACAATTCATTAAAAAAAATTTAAAGGGACACAACCCATGTACATGGGATATATATGAGAGATATGCCAAAATTTATCAACCAAAACCACAAAGATCAATAAATTCAAGTAAATTCAAAAAAGAAAACTGTAAAGTAGCAGCTGTTCGATCATATAATGACTACAGAAACAAAAACTTCAAATCCAAAATTGATTTTCACATAAAGATAAATAAACTCAAGTAAATTTGAAAAAGGAAAATGTAAAGTGGCAATCGTCCAATCATATACTGATCACAGAGACAAAAGCTTCAAATCCAAAATTGTTTTTTCACACCTCTCGAAGCTTTAAACATTTCTTTCTCTCCATATACACCACATAAGATGTAGGAATCGCATTCTGTATGTTTACATTGTGATGATGACCAAATCTACCCCACCAGCAAGCCAACGATTCAATAGCACATCTTGGCATGATCCACTAAATCTTAAATAATGAAAAGACCACAGCCCGAAATTCTCTAGCAACATTACAACAGAGTTAGTGATGTACAAATTCCCCACTCTTCTTGCGCATACAACACCAATCTACCGCTATTATTTGGCACTTTCTTTTTATGATTAGTAAATAAGTATTTTATCGAAAAAAGACTATTTCATGTACATGGTTGAACACTAAGAAGTCTAAAAAATTACAACAGTTAATGTATGGATAAAGATTCTAAAAATCAGCAATGGAGCTGATGTAGTAAAACCTCACGCCCAAGATCAATCAAAAAATGATCTAGCAAACAATTCTATCAATTGTGACCTGAAATTTCCATATCCTCAAATGTACGATGATTACATTCCTGTCACAAAGTTTACATCAAACATAACGGGACAATGTTCCAAATATCCAATTAATGCTTGCCTACCCTATTATGCCAACCAAACAAAAGGTCAATGGCCTTTTTACGATAGCAACACTGAAACCCCAAAAGATCGAAAGACAACACTCCACAAATCAAACACAACACTTCAGTGTAGTCAAACCCACAACAACGGCAAACACAACACCACCCTACTAGCATGTTCATTCCTTAATGCATCCTAAAAGGAAAAACCCCGTTCTTTTTCAATCTCCATCTCAATCTAACACTACACTCATGAAGAGGGCAATTAGAATGAAGAAGGTTGAAGAAGGTGGTGACCACCTCTATCTCCTAATCATTAAAGTCCCGCAGGAAGCTTACATCTCAAAGTCCTCTGCTCCCCATCATCCTGTCTTCCAAGAATGGATCAACTAAAGAATCTTTATCTAAAAACCATAAAAGTAAGGAAAGATCAACCTCAACGGTTGCTCACCACACCACCATCATGCTAGAACTGAACTCGGCTACCCTCACCTACCTCAAAGTGTATATACTGCCCGTTCTAATATTCCATAAGCCACTAATGCATATCTATCTTGAACAATCCCATACTACTCTAGGAAATTCTCCTTTAAAGGAGGTCCCCCACACCAAGAATCATGCCAAAGCTTAGTAGAAGATTCACCCCCCCACCTTAAAGCAAACAAAGCAATGAAAAGTATTTCACCATTTCCTTATACACTATTGGAAAGGGTGAGATAATTCCTGATTGGAACACCAACCCCCCCACATGCTGCCATATTTTGTGTCAATAACCCTTCTCCATAAAGCATCTCTCTCCAAAGCATAATACCACAACCATTTCCCCAACAACTCCTGATTAAAGTGCACTAAATTTCGAATACCTAATCCCCCATTTTGAAGTGGTTCACACACATTCCTCCAACTCACTAGATGATACTTAAACTCATCTCCCATCCCTCCCCATAAAAAACCTCTTTATAACTTAAAAATCTCTTTGTAACTTTTATATATGTCTAGCCACACTCACAGGGATAGTAAACAAAGACAAATAGGAGGTGGGTAGGCTAGATGACGTGCTCTTAATCAACATAACTCTTAGACAAATACACCTTTTTCCATCCAGCCGCCTTTCCAATTTATCCAACACACTATTCCACACAGTTTTCACTTTAAAAGTGGAACCTAAAGGAAGACCCAAATAATTCATGGGTAATTGGGAATCCTTGCTTCTCAAAATACCTGCCAAAGCTTCTATATTCAGTACATCACGAACAGAGACTAGTTCAGATTTCCCCAAATTGATCTTCAATCTAGAAATAATCTGAAACCACACAAAAATAACCTTCAAGTACCAAATTTGCTCCGGCTCCACTCTCACAAAAAATCAATGTATGGTCTGCAAAAAGAAGATGTGAAATTACTAATTGAACATTGGGACTACCACCCACAAACAAAACCTATTATATAATTTTCTCCCCCCGCCTTCTTCAACATCCGGCTAAGTGCCTCCATAACAATGATAAACAACATAGCGGATAAAGGGTCTCCCTGTCTCAACCCCTGTGAACTATGAAAAAATCCCTATCTTTATTGAACAATTTTTTGATAAGTAATAAAGATTCATTGATATTAAAAAAAAAGAGACACCCAAGTACACAGGGAGTATACAGGAGTGAACAAATCAAGAACGAATGTTACAAAAATCAAGTAAATCCAAAATAGAAGAAAAAGGACGGTTCCTCCACACAGAGAACCAGTCCAATAAAGTTCTGAAAAATAGAAGCTTGAGGTCAGGCATGGAACGCTCATTGTCTTCAAAACACTTACTATTTTTCTCCTTCCAAATGCACCACATCAAACAATGAGGAACAACCATCCATATATCTCCATTATGATGGCGACCAAATCGACCTTACCAGCAAGCAAATAGCCCAACAATAGACATTGGCATAACCCAATAAACTCCAAATAAACCAAACTCCAAATAAACCAAACACCATATCCCACAACTCCAAAGCAACCGGGCAATGAAGGAAAAGATAGTCAACAGTTTCACAATTACACTTGCACATATAACACCAATCCAAAATGCAAACCTTTCTTTTCCTTAAATTGTCAATTGTCAAACATTTCCCCAAGGCAACGGTCTAAACAAAGAAAGCCACTCTAGAGGGAATCTTCTGCTTCCAAATGCTTTTCCAAGGAAAAAACTGCTCACTATGGCCAACTAGAAGATGGTAGTATGCACTAACCGTGAACCCCTTACTCTTACAAGGCAGCCAACATCTCTTATCCTCCCCTATCCCCCTTATAGGAGTGCAATAAATGGTATTGATGAAGCTCCTAAAAGCTTCCAATTCCCGATTATGCACATCCCTACAAAAATGTATCTCCCAATGGAGAACACCATTGGTGTACCTCATTAGATCCGCCACACTTGCCTCTTTTCTACAACAAATCCTAAATAATTCAGGATAGCGGTCAGCGAGAGAAGAAGAACCACACCAACTATCTAGCCAAAACTACACTTTTGATCCATCTCTAATTTCATACAGAATAAACCGAGATAAAGAGTGCCACCCCCTTCTAATATTTTTCCACAAACTAACTCCATATGAACCAAAGGAAGAGCTAGAACACCAACCACCCCAATCACAACCATACTTCACCTCTATCACTTGACGCCATAAAGCATCCCTTTCTTGCCCAAATCTCGATAACCACTTCCCTAATAAAGCTACATTGAAAGTTCTCAGGTTCCTAATCCCCAACCCACCTGAAGCAAGCAGAGTACACACCATAGACCAATCAACTAGATGAAATTTAGGCTCATCTCCTAGGCCACCCCACAGAAAATCCCGCTGAAGTCTAGCAATTCGGTTGGCCACCGAAGCAGGAATAGGGAATAAAGAAAGAAAGTAGGAAGATTTGAGAGAGTGCTTTTAATTAAAGTGACTCTACCTCCCTTGGATAAATATAATTTTTTCCAACCTGCTAATTTTCTTTCCATCTTCTCTAGAATTGGATTCCAAATTGACTTGTCCTTAAATTTTGCCCCCAAAGGAAGACCCATATATTTCATCGGGAAAGACCCTTGCTTGCAGCCTAAGACTGCCACCAAAAGATCCATGTTATGAACTACTCCCACAGCCACCAGCTCAGACTTACCCAAATTTACCTTCAGACTAGACACAGCCTCAAACCAAATGAGCACCATACGGAGAATCAGCATTTTATCAATATTAGCATCACAAAATTAGAGTATCATCAGCGAAAAGGAGATGGGGAAACCATCAAAGATCTTCCAACAGAAACACCTACATTAAAACCTGTCAAACGACCTTCATGGACAGCCTTATCCAACATTTTACCAATGGCTTCCATAACCAACACAAATAACAAAGGGGACAAAGGATCACCTTGCCACAACCCCCTTGAACTTCCAAAAAACCCATGGAGAGTACCATTAATAAGGATAGAAAAACAAACCGTAGATAAACAAAAAGAAATCCATCGCCTCCACTTATCAGAAAATCCACAACGCTCAAACACCTGAATAAGAAATCCCCAGTTCACATGATCAAAGGCTTTCTCTATGTCCAATTTACATAACAAGGCTGCCTTCTCAAGTTCAGCACGCAAGGTTGTTTTTTCCAATTTTTCCTCCTCTGTTAGAGGATGATGGTCCTCTTTTAAATCTAAAACATTCAGCTTACTCCATAAAGCTGTTTCTTGGCTGTAATATTGCCAAAATCTGTTTCGTTCCACTTCTTTAGATCCGATTTTAGAGCAGTCAACTTCTTGGCAAGAATGTAACTAGGAGTCCCTTGAAAGTGGTAATTCTCCCACCAGGACTTCACCTTATCTAAAAACCCCTCCGCCTTCAACCACATATTCTCAAAGCAAAAAGGAATTCTCCCTCTTCGATGACTCCCACTCTCCAAAAGAATTGGTAAGTGATCGTATAACACTCTAGGAAGCCTTTTTTGGGAGAACTGAGTGAAGTATTCTGCCAAAACCGAAGAGAAGAGAAACCGATCTATTCTAGAGGCTGAGGTGGAGTTAGACCATGAGAAAAGACCTCCCTCCAAAGGAATATCCATTAGCCCATGAAGAGATATAAAATCTGAAAAGTCATACATGCAGCGAGTAAATCTTCCCACCCCTAACCTCTCTGAAGGAAAACGGATAACATTAAAATCACCTCCCAAACACCAAGGGAAATTCCACCAACTGTTCAAGCCTGCCACTTCCTCCCACATAAATTGACGCTTCTTGTTCAAATTTGGACCATAAATACCAGTGAAAGCCCACTCAAATTGGTCACTAACGTTTTTGAACCTACACAAAATCGAAAAATGCCCCACTACTTCCTCTATCTTTTCAACCACCCTTCTGTCCCACATGAGCAGAATTCCACCAGAAGCACCCTCAAAACCCAAATATAACCAATCTATGTAAGGACAACTCCATATACTTCTAACAAGTCCTCTTGTAACCCATTCCAATTTTGTCTCTTGCAAACAAACGATATCAACCCTCCAAGAACGTAAAAAATTACGAACCTTGAGCCGTTTTTCCTTCTCATTCAAACCTCTAACATTCCAAGATAAAATCTTCAAATTCATTGGGAAATAATTAGAGCCCTGTCCTTACCATTACCAAAGCGCCTTGAGGAAGCTCAACCATAATTGATGGAGCTAAATAAACCCCTCAATTCCCTTATTCCTTTCCTCCCTGAGCTCTTCATGGCTTGTTCAGTTTTATCCTTTATAGCCCTCTGCTGTAACTCAGCTTCAACAGCCAACAGGAATTTGGTTCCAAACCTTTGAGGGATGTCCCAAGAAAATCATCAAAACCACTGAATTTTTCCTGAAACCATTCTGAGTAATTGTCCTTACCCAGCAATTTCTCCACATCCCGAGTTTCCAACCCTTCAGAATTATCCTTGACGTCCCTAGGCAAAGAGAAAGCCAGTGGTTCAACGTTTAGAGGCGGCGAAGAATCAGTAAACTGAAAAGCATCCTTGGAACAAAAATCAGAAGCCCAATCCTCCACAATAACATCAACCCCTTTTTCCATTTCAGAATTAATCTCCTTAGATTTCGATGACACCCCCGATACCATCGCCAACTGGTTCGAGTCGTCCACTCCGACAGCGGCATCTCCTGGTGGCAAAGAAATATGAATCGGGACTGCCACCCTCTTCCCATCCCGTAATTCAAGAACCCACTGCTCGGAATTCCCCCATTTCTTGTTAACGTTGTTTGTGTGCTCATGGATGATCTGTTGGATGTCACGTTGCAAGGCCACATCACCATCAGAACACAGGGACTCATCCACAGAAGCATCGGAACACAGAGACTCAGTCACGGAGGCAACAAAGTTGTCAAGCACTAAGAGAAATTCCTCGGTGCATGCTGGTTCAAAGTGGGTCAGCAAATGCTTAGCGTCGGCCTTATCGCTACCAGCTTTTGATGATTCCGATGAGATTAGGTGAGAGGGATTGACTTGCGAGGAGTATTTGGAATGTGGGAGTGTCTGATATTGTGTCAAAGAGGGCTGGGAGGAGGCATCAGAGTTGTCGAGCATTGAGAGAAATTCCTCGGTGCATGCCGGTTCCAAGTGGGTCAGCGAATGCTTAGCGTCGGCCTTATCGCTACCAGCTTTTGATGATTCCGATGAGATTAGGTGAGAGGGATTGACTTGCGAGGAGTATTTGGAGTGTGGGAGTGTCTGATATTGTGTCAAAGAGGGCTGGGAGGAGTATTTCGAGTGTGGGTAGGTCTGATATTGTGTCAAAGAGGGCTGGGAGGGTTTGGGCTTCCATTTAAAAACAGGTTTTTGTTTGGGCTTAAAAAAGTCAAAGGGCTTTGGGTTAGGAATTTGGCCAGCCAAAGGGACAAGTTTATGTTTGGGCTTATTAAAATCAATGGGCTTTGGGTTTGGGGCTTGGCCAACTAAAGGGTCCACCTCAATAACTTTGGACCAGCTAATCTCCCACTTACCATGAGGCCCACATTCCAACCTAATAAAGAGGTCCAAATTCACCCCACCTTCAGTACCATCTGAAAAGACAGGCGAGATCTTCGCCCCGATCTGAGCATTCTCCTTCCCAAGGCTGCTCGCGCGAGAATCCAGGGTCTGAAACCTAGGATTTGTTGAGTTTGCATTTCGAGTATCCAGCATTAAATGTTTTCCTTTGTGACCTCCGGTGCCATCAATCTAGCTGCTCTCCGCTGCTACCTGCCTGTGGGTTTTGGATTCAGTTCGTCGGCCTTGCACCACCGCTGCCGCAAAAGATTTGGAGGCTTTATATTCAGACCCAAGTAAAAGCTTTGGGGGCAGATTAATGGCAGGAGTCCCCGGAGCTATAGCCTTCCTCAAGTGAAAACCAAATCCTCTCCAACCACTACCCAAATTTCCTTCCGGTACTACTATGAAACCTTTCCAACGGCCATGTAAAAATTCTGAAATCATAAGAAAAGAGCCATGTGCGTTGTAACCCAATTGTAGAAAAAAAACCGTCTCTCCATCTCTAACAGTTCGCGCAAAGTGTCCAGGGGGTTCAGTGGAAATAAAGTCTTCCAACATAGATAACAATCTCTTTGCACTCTCTTTGCCCATGAACACTGATCGTAATGAACAATATTGCCAAACTCTAAGGTATTCCACTTTTTCAAATAGGAAGAGGGGGGAATTGTGTTTAATACAGGAACAGGGCTGAGAGGAGCGGAAAAAACATACTTATTATATATATACTTGCAAGTAACAAACAAGGTAAAAAAAGTAGTCTTAATCCCACATCCATGGGAATTGATGAGTAAAAATACATATATTTTTGTAAGTACCTAATTAGTAATTAAAGAGTTACAGCCTTTCCTATCAAATTTTAAATAAATAAAAAGTTACAGGGATTAGGCCCGTTTGGTAGAATTGTTTAACAACATGTTTTCAGTTTTTAAACAACATTACACGCATTTACATGAATTTTTTTACCCACACATATTTCAAAAAAATATAAATAATTTTACTAGAACAACGTTACCAAACAGCTTCTTAGTCACTTCCTTTTTATTACTTCTCTAACAAGAGAGAGAAGCTTTTACCACAAAAAAAAAAAAAAAAGCTTCTTTTTGATAAAAAGACAACAAAAGCATAAAGCTTCAATTAAAATGCCTTAATTTATAAGTAATGAAATTATTATCTGAACAGTTACCAAAAGAAACGTAATACAAAAGAATGGAAACAAAATGCTGGCAATAGTGTGTTTTACGGCTGACAAAAAGTGCAAAATTTAAACCAGGTTCTCCTCCTTGGGGAAATTGAACAATACTAGTACACTATAATGAAGAGTCTTAAACAAAATACTGATAGAGTAATTGCATATAGCATTTATTAGCTGAGATGACATGAAAACGAAAGCCCATCATCTTTATCAAAGGTTTTGAATTTAGATATAATTACTCCTGCCAAAGAAAGAAGGTCCACTCATTTTATGTGTATCTCGCGCTTGCTCATCTTTGTGGTTGTCTTTATACACACAAACGAATCTGCAGGGATTGCACGAATAATGCAGTAGATGCCTGATATGTTTTAAGAATGTGTTCACTTCGGCTTTATATAAATTGGGTTATATGCACAGCTTTTTAAAGTTTTTTTAATTATACTTTTACTAAAGTTTACTTTTAAGCAAAATAAACAGATAAAACCATTTTTTTCCCCCAATTATTGGAGAGAAAATATACCGATAAACTTTTGTTCAGTAAACCGATAAACTTAAATCATCCTAAATAGACACTAAAGAAATAGAAAGTAGTTTATTGACTAACCACATTGGCTATGTACGTGATCATGATCATACCAAATAATCTCTTTTATTTTTTATATTTTTAATTAGGATTAGTCTAACTTAAAAAATGAAAATCTCTCTCTAACAATAACAGGTGTTGTGTTTTTATAGGATAGTAGCTAGAGTCGGGTTTTTTTGGTGTAGATGAGTTCAAAACTCGTTCCCATGAGTCCCTTATTGTCCACTACCAATGTTTTTTCTCCAAGGCAAAAAAATAATGTAACGAGTGATGGAAATACTAAATTAATGAGAAAACGAGTATTTCTCATTTGTAGATAATTTGAGCTATGAGGCGTATACAAATTAAGTGTGAAGAAATATTTTAGGCTATTATGAGCAAAGCCAAACAAGTATATTTAACAAATATATATATTCGTATGCTGTTATCAAAAATAATTTAAAAAAACGAATATATTCATATGCCCAAGTAAGCATATTAAGCAGAAAATCCAAGCTAATGAATATATTTTGCAATATCATATGAAACTATTTAGTAATAAACGAGAATAGTAAGATAGAAAGTTAGAGAAACTATTTAGTAATAAATGAGGAGAGTAAAATAGAAAGTCAGTGAAACATATCTTAGTTACATGCATTGGTTCAAGTTTTAATTACATACTCACACTTTCATCTCTCAAAGTGATAAAATAAATAAATAAATAAGCAGGTTTATTCTCTCAAGACTCAAAACCTACACACGTGCTCAGCTACTCAAGACTTGAAGAAAAGTCAACTTTGAACATGATTTTTTTATAGTGTCACTAGATACCCTATTTGATGAGAAGTATAAAAATGCACCAGAATTTTTTTGATAGTTACCAAATTCACCAGATTTTAAAAATAACTCCTAACAATCAAACTAGCTAAGGTTTTTTTAGGAATCACTCCTAGGATTTGTATGTTTCACACACTCATGTAAACAGCTGTAAATAAATTTTAAAAATCCAGAAATTTTAATATCTCATAAGACAGCCACATATGCTTTTCTGGTGAAATTGCTAGAAACTTGTTGACAAAAAGTTTTGAAATACCCCTAAATTTAAATAAAAGTGTTATGAGTAATAGGGGCAAAACAGTAATATCATGTACTTTATATATAAATAATATTTTATGTGTTAGGGTTGACTTATCAAACCCTAAAACACTTTCACAGTAAACAATAAAAAGAATACCTTTAAAAATCAACATTAACTAAGCAGCAACTAAGAAAATAAATTTAAGACCCAACTAAAACAACTCCCAACAATCAAACTAGCTAGATAGATCACGAGTAGCATCCTAGCATCATTGAAAACTCAAATTAAAATCTATGCTTTAGAATTTGGATTCCCATGTCTCTTGTAGGCCTTTCCAAAGTGTCTTCTTCTGTTACCATTGAATCTCTTCCCTTAAAATAGGTGGAGGGTGAAGTCACAGGTTTAATTCCTTATGGATGCAGAAGTTGTATTTACCAAGAAACAATGATTATATATATATATATATATATGAGTGACGTGTGTGTGTGGAAGAAGGATAACTAACACTTTTTTTGGTAACAAAAATATTTCATTCAAATAACTTAATAGATATGGGCTTCAGCATCGTCGCTTATCAAAATAAAGTCAACATTGTAACACAATTGGCCACAAGCTGTAATGATAACTTTGGTGTTTATCATACTTGCACATACGCGTTCACATATATATGCAAGCCACACCCTCAACATGGTGATGATGATCCTTCTTCTAAATATAGATTGGAATTTACAAGCATTAACAGACTGCATATGTATAAATGCACGTGATGCAGAATACATGTTCACAGACAATACCAACTCAATATCTGATGACATTTTATCACAATTTTTATTTATATCTAGGTTTCTAGTCCAAATACTTTAAAGGCTCAATTTAATATAAATTTCAACTTTCTGCAGTATATATGCAGCTGCATCAGTATAGAACCTACCTTGAAGCAACGGCGGAGTAGAAATTGAGCTGTCATACCCTTGAGGATGACGGATGCTGCAATGATAGGATCAATAGAGGAAGGAACAGGCACAACTTTGTTTGCAGGAAGAATCTGCTCTTCAGCATATGCGCCCATTGGACCACCAGCATAAGCTACAAGGTCTCCAACTTGCCTGCCAGTTAGTCCAGGACCCATAGCTGTCACCACCCCAACAGCCTCCATACCTGCATCAGAAACTGGTATTGATAAAGAAACTAACAAAACTCTCTGAAACCACATATGCACTATGGTTGTAAAGAAATCACTATTTGAATAATAGCTTAATTGAAGGAAAGTAATTTCATCACAACAAAATAAGTCTTTTGGTCAAGTTAACAATTTAGTGAGCACTTATACATTATTGGCCCACTTCCTGACAGCTACAGCCTGTAGAACTGATGGTTACTAGCACAGTATTGAGCTGGATTGCCTGTGAAAGTCCAAAATTCAAGTCTTGGTAACCCCAATTCTGTTAGTTTCATGTGTTGTACACATTTAAGGCACATGATTAGTTTAGTGTTGTCGGAGGCTGAGACATGATTGGAAGTATTTGTATTGACATATTTGTGAGTTCTGCATAAATTTTTGGCCCACATCTTGATAGTTTGAGAAAGAGTGAGTTGATCCAAGTCAAGGGAATGAAAAATAAAAAAGGGTAGAGGAAGGCCAAAAATAATATTAGTAGAAGTAATAAAAAATGACATGTCAATTAAGGTAGTAACAAAGAGCATGACTTCAGATAGAATAGAATAAGGAAAAGAATTTACATGGTCGACCCATTCTAATATGTCGATGATCCATAGCCGACCCAAATTTTGGGACTAAGGCTTTGTTGAGTTGTAATTATGGTCAATTTTATATTCAGTCACTCTACAATTCCTGCAAATTAAGGGTACTTTGGTAACTTAGCTGAGTCTAGAATTTTCTATGAGATCCTAAGTATCTTAGATATTATTTTCTTTAGTCCAAGTTAGTATTTTATAAGGTATTAGTTTACTAGTCAAACTAGTATTCTGTTTGAATTTTCTGTTGAGGAACATTTAGAGCCTAAATTGGAGTTTGATAAAAGGTTTGAAGTCATTTATTGACAACCTACTTGAATTTGAATGAGATATTAATGCCAAAATTCACATAAGACATGGTACTTTTCATACAGTCTGCACTTGAACAAAACAAACCTAGATGTAGGGCCAATGACATTTTTAAACTGAAATCCAAGATACAAGCAGCACCACGTTAGGATTGTCTTTTATCTTTCTTAATTTTTTTTTACCTTGCTTCTTAAGACACATGATTCATGTGAGTAATTGAATTTTTGGGTTGGTCTGCTAAAGTAAGACATTAATTTTGTTTTGTAACTTTAAGGTGTCATGTTTCAAGCTCTAGAGTCTTGAACAAGCTAGACAAGTTTCTGGGTTACTTAGTGACAGAGAAGGGATAGTCAATGCTTTAAAATTTTGTAAAACTGCATATGTAAGCTGACATATACAGGGGGTGGGTTTCGTGCCCTCATAATTTGGTAGTACTATGGTCTTCTCAAACGTAAAGGTTTATAAGAGGTGGCAAAGCCTGCTATATTGTTCATCATAGTTGACTAGCGTGCATTCCGTACCTATTACATGTGACTTGTATCTAATCTGAAGACTAAACTGTTAGTTGTAATCTGTTCTCTTTCTGTCGTGTCACTATTTGAGTTTGCAATCAGTTCATTTGTTAGAAGGGTTTTCCTTTTGTTTTTGTGCTTGCCTTGCCAAGCCTAGGAATTATAAAAACTTTGTTATCACTTATCATACAGCTATATATGTAATTTGATTTATTTAAAGCTTTTATTAACCTTCAGTTGCTAGAGGCATTTTTCTTCTGTAGGTTTTGAGATTTCATTAAACATTGACCTATATGCTAAGAAATGCAGACCCACCAACATTATCAAATATGACATGCTCTCTAATGTTCTACTCGTTTTTAAATTGTCTTGCAGGAAGTTGCTGAATCTGTGAAGAATGATTTTGGCAGCATCGACATTCTTGTTCACTCACTTGCAAATGGGCCAGAGGTACTTTTTTTTTTTTTAATTGTGGAATATCTATGTGTCATTAATCTTAAAGTTAACAGGCAATCACCTCTATAATAGGTCACTAAACCTCTGTTGGAGACATCCAGGAATGGATATCTTGCAGCTATATCTGCATCAAGTTACTCCTATGTTTCTTTACTCAAACATTTCATTCCAATAATGAATCCAGGCAATCTCCTATGCTCAATTATCCAAAATACTTTATTTTCTTCTTGTCCTTGGTTCTTTGCTTTTTTCATTGTACTAGATTTACTGCATCAAGGCAAATGTGGAACTCATATATATGGCTGTTGTTGTTACAGGTGGCTCTTCAATTTCTCTTACATATATTGCTTCTGAAAGGATAATTCCTGGGTATGTATGTCATGCACTGTTTGCTTCACTGTTCAGTTTAAAGAGTTGTCATTTATCATTGGGTGATGGAGCTCTTGATATATTTTACTCAGGTATGGTGGAGGTATGAGTTCAGCAAAGGCTGCTCTGGAGAGTGACACACGAGTAAGTTTGCATTTCTTTCTACCTATCCATTTCTAGTTATTAGCACCACATTTTTCTAACCTCATTTTGATATGTTTTTGGCATATATTTTCATATGTTGATTCATTCAGGTGCTTGCTTTTGAAGCGGGTAGAAAACACAAAGTCAGAGTCAACACAATATCTGCTGGTAACTTGGCCCTTTCTTTTTTAAAATTCAATTTAAAGTGTTTCCTATCTCAGATTTTATGCATCTATGTCATGGTCCACAAGAATTGTTCTTCATTGTTAAATCATAGCTATTGTTGCCAATGCTAAACATGTGTCTTAATGCTACTTTTCTCAGAGATAAGGTTTTGTTGGGTTTTCAAAAATATTTTTTGATACTTTAATCCTAGTGATAGTGTTTTTTTTTTTTTTGGGTGTGTGTGTATTAGGATGTACTTATTAGAATCTATATGTTTTCTATATGCGGATTGGTTGGTAATTCTTGAAACCACTAGCCTTGCCTCAACCCATTTACCCATCTTGCTCCATCTTAAACGAGCCTCATTGCCCTAGCCAGAGGTGGTTTAACTGGTTCATTTTCTTCTTCAAATCCTGATCTTTAGGGATTAGGATCCTAGTGTGTAGGGGTAACTCTACTATAGAGTTCCTAAATTCCTATCGGCCCATTTTAAAATGAGTAGATATGATTTTACTACATCATCAACATTTAAAAATAAAAAATAAATACTATCATCATTTTGGTATCTACTTAAATTATTGACAATGTGTCCAAATTCAATCCACTCATTTCAAAATGAATGGATAGAATTTTAGGAACTAACAATGACTTAATAATTCTCAGCTCAGCTAAGACATAATCCAACTAAATTGATTTTTGAGGCCTTAATAGTTCTATACATTGTATATTTGTTCCCACTTTCAGGATTTTTATTGTTTTAAATCTTGGGTCCAGGGTCTGTTTGACCTCTTTGGATCTAGTTTGATACTTAGGCTTCATTAAGATGTCAAGTAGTTGCTGGTATTACCATTGCCTCAGTTTTCCTGGTTGATTGAAGTATCTTTGATCCTCAGGTCCACTAAGGAGCCGTGCTGCAAAAGCAATTGGATTTATTGACATGATGATTGACTATTCAATAGTCAATGCACCTTTGCAAAAAGAACTATCCGCAGGTGACTTTCCAGACTTTTCTTTGTCCTTCAATTTTACCTGCTTTATTCCTATTTCCACTATTTTATCACATTTTACTGAGTTCATAAGCTGATTAAACAGATGAAGTGGGGAACACAGCTGCCTTTCTAGCATCGCCTTTGGCTTCTGCCATCACCGGTGCTGTTATATATGTTGACAATGGCCTGAACGCAATGGGTGTCGGAGTTGACAGTCCAATATTCAAGGATCTTGACATTCCAACAGATAAGCACTAGGACAACCACAAATTGGTTTATCGTAAAGCCAGACTCCGAACTTCAAGTTTAGCTTTAATGCTGCTAGTTTTCTGTTCCTTTTTTTCCCTATCGGCTTCAACCTAGGATGGTTTGGCTAGTGGCCCCATTTTGTTGTGAGAATTTTTCTTTACCTTTCTTAGGGACTACAATATTTTCTTATGGGCAGGTGTTGCAGAGGCCCCATGTGGAAGTCTTGGACCTTTGAAACACTAATAAGATTAATGTTTCTTAGACTCTTCAATTTTTCTTTTTTAATTAATAAGTGAAGTGTTGAACCTACGTCTATAAGCTCCATTCCATTCTTGTAGGAGAAGAGGTGTCATTTGAACTCGAAGTCAATTGTACTGTTCCTTTTTCAAAAAGAAATAATGCCGTTTTATGGTTATGTTTTGTGATGTCACACACAAGGCATCAAGTTTTTTTTTTTTTTTTTTTTTTTTTGAAATTAATTTAATGGCATCAAGTATTTGAGAGTAATTGATTAGCATATTAATTTTTAAGTCATGCTCGCACATGAATTCATGATACCAATATTGTTAAAAATTTGCTACTTATTAAAAACAATCAAAGCCAACCACGAGTCATTAATATTAATCATTAACATGATCTAAAATCCTAAAGCATTGTAAGCTAATATCATAATAATACTCTTAGATTAAAATAATAATAAAGCAAAAGAGGAAAAAAAAAGAAAAGAAATGAAAGCAAACCAGGGGTATAGGGCAATGTGGGGGTCTTATAAACTCCTTTGCGGAAATAAACATCGATAAAATTAAGGCCAACGGCCTTATTTTTGACACGAATCTCGCCTTCCTTTGGTTCTCCTAATTCCACATCTTCCCATTTGAGGACTTCCGGACCACCAAGTTCGTGAACTCTAATAGCTTTGACCATTTTTTTGGGTGCTGCTTCTGCAAGTGCTCGCACTGTTTGCGATACTCTTCTGGCACGTGTAGGTGTAAATGGTAGTGGGTTTGAATTTTGATGGAAATGGAAATGGGAAATTTTTGGTTTTTTAAGTACCGGTAATAGGCGGTGGTACTGGTGGCACTGGCACTGATGAATTCCTGATCTTAACAGTAATCCCATTTTATTTTATTTTTCTGCTGATCATGACTTGTAATTTTGTCCTTTTTTAAATTTTTAGTCCTGAATGTGGACGGAATAAGGGCAATGTGACCATCATGGCAAGTTCAATGCTGCATATTTTCAAATTATATATCACTCTTTTTTATTTTAATCAAATAAATTTAAAAAATTATTTAATTTTGTTGTGCCAAGTTATGATTTGGTGCATATTCGGGAGAAAAAAAAAAGTTATGACCGGTGCATAATAAATAAAGAAGTGTTGTCACCAAAATTACTTTTTTTTGTCTACTTGTAACAACTTATCATTAAAAGTTTGTTGTGAAAATATTATCGACACAGCATTTCTCTAATAAAAATAGTGTTCGAATGTGAAATAGTGAAAGTAATGTTGCTCTAATCATAATTATTTGACATATTGATACACTGTGAAATTAATTGTGTTAAACAAATATACATAAATAGAGACATATTGAGAGTTTGGATACAGATTATCTCACGTCCGCGTCTTGCGTTTACGTTTTGACGCTTTTTTTTTTTTTTTTTTTTCCTTTCCTGCTGCTTCGCACGCTTTTTGGGAGACAACTGCTACTGTTTATGAACAGTAGCAGTCATTTATTGACTTTTCAACTCTCTCTTATCAGTTTTGTGGGCCCGTAAACAGTGCACGGGATCCACAAATTTCATTTTTTAACAACTTTTTCATTAAAAATGGGTCCCACAGTACTATTCACATATTTAAAAATTATTGTGCTATACAGTGTTTTCAGTTTTCAGTTTTCAGTTTTAGCAAAATAAGTTCTATCCAAACAGACCCATAGTCAATTTCTTGCACGGTCGAGAGTTATATGTCAAAATGACTAGAGACAGCGAGGAAGTAGGAGTCCAAGCTATAATTTGAACAAAAAATATCCCTCTCCATTTTAAAAATTGTCTATTGTCATCCATTTTATTGTCAATATTCTATTTTTTGAATTGAGTAGTTCCACATTATTTAATATTTTAAATGAAATAACAGATTATTCACTTTTAAATTTATAAAATATAATCTAGACTAGGAAATGGACAAGTTTTGAAATGGAGAACATTCTTGAGTGTAGTAAGTGTGCAAGATTGAAAAATTGAAAGGATTTGTTAAACTTATAGTTCAATTAATAGAATTGTATAAAAGTCTAGATCCTATATATATATATAGATATATATATATATATTTATATATTGTAATAAACTAAATTCTAACTTTTTAATTTTGTTATTTTAAAGCAAAACTTAACAAGCTAAAAGCCTATGACAATCTAAATACTCTTTATATATCCATTAAAAAGAAATGAAAAAAAGTTGTTTTTGGTACTCACTTTTTCAATTCTTTTATTTTAGATAACATTTTTTTTTTATATATCAAAAGATTTTCTCTCATTACAGGTGCTTCTCTCTCTCTCTCTCTCTAATAGGTGTCAATCCAAGATTTTGCTCCCATCAAATAGGTTGCGCTTCATTAAAAGTTAGTAAATTATTAGTTTACAATGAGCTTTCTAACGTTTAGATCACTTATAATAGTCTAGAATTTTTCTCAAAAAATAATAATAATAATATTCTAGAATTTTGTAGTTCAATTAGTTAACATCTCTAGACTCCAGGTGTTTCTAAAAAAAACATTCAAGATTCAACCCTCTTAGAGTCTTAACTATTGAAATATATAATAATAAAAAAAATCATTTATAATAATTAAATAAAAATTTTCATATAAACTAGATTAGACTTACATTGAGAATTGTGAATAAAAACAAAAGAGAAAATTGAATAAATGGAGACCTAAATAGAAAGTTTTCTTTAAAAATCAGAATAAGTTGCAGATAGTAAAAATTTACATAACAAGCAAGAATCGTTATCAACAACGATTGAAGAATTGCCCTCAATATGAATCACTATAGGAGTTCTACAAAGAACAAGTGATTTGTACAAAGCAAGGGAATTAACAAAAGTCTAGAACAACACACTTTGACACAATTTAAACATGTGCAAACGGTGATTAGATTATTTTTTATTAAGTACAAATGGTGGACCCATATGTAAGTAGTGTAATCCAATTACAAGTTGACACTCCTATAAGTTGTAACAAAGTGTGTAAATCTTAGAAGAATTGGAAAATTAATTGTTGATTGGAGACAACCTTGTATAAATGGTAATTTTGCAAGCACTCTCATGCATTGTGAATGAAAAATAGAATTGGTTTCTCAATGTAGAATTAACTACACTAGAGCTGAAATTCGATCAACGATTTCCTTCTATTTTGTAGAACACCCAAAAATATAAAAGGAAGCAAAATGAAAATCATATGTGACATTAAGGTTTAGGGGGATAAGATCCCCTATCATTTAAACCCTCAAATTCCCTCCCATTTTAATCCAGACGTAGGACACGTGACTTACATGAATTTTTTTAGGCCATTGAATTTTTTAAATACCACATCTTATATCTAGACTAAAATTGGAGGATTTAATTGGAGTAGATCCTTTCCCCAAGTGTAAAAATGTAGAATGATTCTCTAATTCACTATGATAGTTGCTTATTATACCATATACGCATACAAAATTTACATGTAAAGCATCTAGGAATCCCAAAAAAAGAACAAAAAATTAGCCGAGTACCTTGAGGCAAAAA
Organism: Notholithocarpus densiflorus; assembly: GCA_030021035.2. Classification (NCBI taxonomy): domain Eukaryota; kingdom Viridiplantae; phylum Streptophyta; class Magnoliopsida; order Fagales; family Fagaceae; genus Notholithocarpus; species Notholithocarpus densiflorus. The sequence goes on along the minus strand of JARYZH020000320.1, from coordinate 323,014 downwards.
AAAAAAAAAAAAAATCACACAAACAACAAATTACGGGAGAACGCCAATTATGATACAGTTAGAAAAACTTGCTAAGAGACAATACAGAATTGAACTTGGGGATTTAATCATCGACGATTTCTTCCATATAATCTACCTACTCATGTCTATAGTCTATACATAACATTTAAAAGAGATTAAAGAGGAAAAGGAAGGAAAAAAGAGAGGGATGCTCAACCTGGGAAAATCTATACTCGACGTAAAAGGCATTAAACTAATAGCCATGAATAAAATATTAAGTCTAGCTTTGTAAAGAAATGATACAGGCAAGCAAAGGGATCATCTCCAACCATGATCAAGGCAAAAGCATTGGAGGTTTCCAGTGGGAGAATTCCACAAGGTTTCTATTTACAATAGATCCGTTGTGTAGCCAGAATGTCTCAGCTGACTGGTGAAAATGCCTAACTTTCCTTTGAAGTTCCCACAGAATCCCATGCAGTGCTGAACATGGCTCCAATTCGGGAGCATAAACCCAAAGACACCTTAGTTGTCTACCACGGTTAATCATCCTCTCTATATCTTTGTCTGAAAATAAACCAAAACTTTGAGCTATAGCATATTAAAGGAGATTGTAAGCCAAGCAATGATATACAATGGAGTTTGAATTTGACCTGGTATAGATTCTAGGTACTCCAACATTTGGGGACCAATCTCAGTGGATGGCCATTTTATTGATATCCGTGTGTAATCAATGACATTCTGGAAAGGCAACTCTACCTGATCTGATATTATCACTGGTACACACTCCTGTTTAGCAGAAACAACTACATTACTTCAAGTATCAACTGCCCAACTTGTGTGTGTGTGCAGGTGCGCATATGTACAATCAGAGAGAGAGAGAGAGACCACAAAGTACGACTCATAATATCGGAGAGACCAAGATGACTCCCCACGCGGGGCAAGGCAGAACTTGGCATTTCGAAGGTGTTCAAAATACTCTATCCTTCCTAGTTTGTCAGGGCCACTGAACTTCAACTCTGGAGATTCCAGCTGTTTACAATATCAATATGCATACTTTGTATCTCTTAAAAGAACACAAGAACTGAAAGCATTCATAATTTAGCATTTCAAACAGAAAGTGCCCAATGAGACAGTTTAGGATTATGCACATCAAGGAATCCAATACCAGTGCCCACCCACCAGAATATATTACCAGGATAGGGAAAAAAGAAATACGTTGCCTAATCAAGGAAATACATAGAACTCATTATGCATTCTAGGCAATTAAGTTACAGATTAAAATCAATGCCAAAATCAATGTAATAAATTAAAATGGAAATCTTAAATCTAAACACTGACATGTCCATTTGATTGGCTTGAATTCTGGCTTGTTTTGAAAAAGTGGGTTTCATGCCAGCCATTTTAATAAAGTATTGTGCTGTACATTTAAAAAAAAAAAAAAAAAAAAACAGTGATGCTTAAGAAACTGTAACTAATAAGCTAACTAAGCTGACTTTAAGCTTAAACAGACACTAGTAGCACCTATGAATATAATTTTTTCCCTTTTATAAAACAAACTAGCATCAGCATAACACTACTGAATGTTATTAATTATTAAATAATAATATAAGCCTTTTTGTGTTCCAAATTCTCATGAGAAATGATAATTTGGCAAATCAATAGACAGGTTTTCCTTTTGATTTCTTTAGCAAAAAATTTCTACCCAAAGCAACCAAAGATGGGTGCAGAACCCTATGTCTAAGTGACAGAAGTAGTTCAATTGAACTCCACAGCCAAATCTAGGTTACCAACATAAATTTTAATGAACCAGATTACTTCATTTAAAAAATGAAAAAGTCATAGATGATGACATACCTTGTCTGGAAATTGCTTGGCAAGTTCTATCAACTGAAGACGACCAACCTTTCCTTGTGCACGACCTAAATAGTTTGCCAAGTACCTTCGCTTTGATAAAGGCAGAGGCCGGACGAGGGTATCCTCAGTTTTAGTCATTCTATCATCAACATTCCCGGGAATTATGATATCTTTCCATGTATTAAAAGAACTTGTGTCCTTCTTATCAGTCCGATCCCCCTACACTAACACATTAATAAACATTCTTTAAGTCAAATAAAAATGATTTGGAAGAGCCACATGGACTTTAATCTTATAAGTAACTTAAACAAGCCAAATGACTTTCAAATAAATCATGTGACCATCCTCGTGTACTTTAATCACACAACTTCATTAAGTATTTTAAACAAGTCAAATGGCTGTTAGGGGTAAGTTTGGTTAGGCGTTTTGAAAGATTAAAAGAGCGTTTTTGAAACCCAAAACTCTGTTTTGCAAATTGCAACCACAACTCCTCGTAACCTTTTTACAAATGCTCATTTTAAACTCAAAACACAGTTTTCCAATAGATTATACAAACACACCCTAAATAGGTCATGTGATTGAAAATCCATGAATGATCATTTAAATTGTCACAAAATGGGTTGGAGTATCTTTTCTCCAAATCTGTCTGAAATCAGTGAGTGTCCATTTGGTACAACTTATTTTTTTAGCTTTTTGAAAATGGGTAATTTGAAAAGGTTGCACCTAGAAAAAAGTGGGGTTTAAAAAGGTTGTATTTTGAAAAAGTGCAGTTTCACAACGAGATGCCAAACATGTAAAACTGGTTGAAGAAATAGACCAATACATTAAAAAAACTTTTAGAACACCTATAAGGAACAGTACAATGACACATGTCCAAATCCAGCAATAGGAAAACAAAAGGACTATGGTTCTAAAGATTAATGTTATTACTAAGAAATTCCAGAGGGCTGTTCCCTCTGCAGAACAGGAAAATCTTTACAGTTCAATCCATACAACATGGGTGCAAACTTTGCAGTCATATTGGAAAAAATATTTACATTAATACTTCTGTCACATGTAATACACACCATAGCACATGAATGCTAACTTTGGATACACTTATCGCTGCTTAGGACTGTCCAAAGGTAATTATGGTTGAGGACAACTTCCAAAGGCATCCAAGAGTCAGATTGATTATTTCTTGACACAGGCCAATCAATGTCATAGGGACCACCTACTGGTTAGTTAAAATGAAAACCACTTAAAATTGGGTTGAAGCTTACCACACTAAGAAAAAATCTAAAAATAATAATTTCATGTCAGGACTTTGATCTGGGTTTTTAAAAAGCATAATAGAGCAGAACTTAGACATTATGACAAAGGCTACCTACCAAATTCATACTACCTAACATTAGTTAAATAAACTACTCAACGAGTTCCTCAATACCTCCATGGCTCTTTTCACATACCAATGGTATTAAAACAAAAATGAGGATGGTTCAAAACAAATCTGGAACTACGAAACTGTTCAAAGGACCTCCCAGTCAGCTGATCACTTTAGCAGTATCAGGGTTCTAGTACAAATCACCCACTCCAAATCCAGAGCTAACTCATTTTAAAAAAAAATACAGAAATTATTCCAGGACATTTGCTGATAATATAATTTGGATAATTATAATTCAGTCTGGCACCAACAGAAATCCCATAGCTAACTCAACTTTGTAAAATGTAGAGAAATTACCCCAAACACATTTGGGAAAAAAAAAAAAAAAAAGGTTACAGAACTTTAAAATTCAATATAATGATGAAAGAGTAACAGAATTTTTTTTTTCAACCATAAACTACACTGGAAAAAGTCTAGATTGTAGAAAAGGGGGCAGAAAACTTTTGATTTTATTCTTCATCTATTATATTCCTATTTTGTGAGTTGTTTGTGATCTAATTAAGGATTGTAAAACATACACTTCATGTTGATGTCTACAAGAGTACAAAATGCTTTGCAACCACATAATGTGTTCAAAATTTTCATATTTGAAAGTCTTTTTTATTAATACACATGCACCCTATTGGTCTTGAAACCATGATGCCATCCTCCATCTTGCTCTTATAAGAGGAGGTGCCATTTGAACTAGAGCTCATTGGCTTAGAATTGAAGGCATTTTTGTATTGGTAGTTACACACGCTCGGGAAAGACAAAAAGATTCTTTCAAGACTTCTTCCTTAATTCCATTGGCTCTAATCTCTCCAAATTCAAAATTCACTCTTAGAGTGAGTCTTGCCCTTCACTTTGCTCTTATAGGGGGAGGATGTGCCCTTTGAGCTAAAGCCCATTGGCTCATATTTGAAGGCATATTGTTTTTATTGAAGGCATTTTTTTATTATTGGTAATTACCTTGCCCTCCACCTTACCGGTGCCGTTTGAGCTAAAGCTCATTGCTGTGGTGCAATCATAGCGTGGCTAGAGAAGAAAAAAATATCATTTATGCAAGACTAAGATTAAGGCAAAACCCAAGTAAAAGTGCCCATTGTAGTTAATTAATTTTTTTCGTATTTTATTTTATGTTTCATTAGGTTTTGTTTCTAGTACAATCTGTTCATCATTGTGAACATGATGTACTTTTTTTAACGAAAATATCTATTACCTATAAAAAAAAAAAAAAGGTTTTATGGAGTCGAGTGTACTATCATAATCTTTTCATTGCCCATCGTGGGCCATAGTTGTGCACCTTGAATTATATTTTATAAATAAGTAAATCTTATTTAATTTATGGGTCTTTATGTGGTCTTGGGTTCAATTCAATTAGGATTTGGTTTACTAGTCAAAGTAGGAGTTCAAATCATATAAGGAAAAGTTAAAATTTAGCCTATATAAATGCGTTATTGTACTCAAACAAACAAGTAGATTAATACAAATATAGAGTGTTTTGAGCATTGACACACCTTAGCCGTATTATTATTTTTCTCTTTTATTTTCTTCTTGATATTTTTTCATAATTCACAATACTACAAACGGTACTGTTCATGCTATTTTTCACATGCAATACTAACAGATTGTGGACAAATTCAATTTCTATTTCTTCTTACCTCTTTGAAACCCTAAATAAAATCTTTACAACCCTTCATTCTAATAGTTTTAACCCTAAATCCACAAATCCACCTATATCTACCACGAGAAGCAGACAAATCCCCTAACTTGCCCTATGTAAATTGGCTCAGATTCAGACCTTACTAGAGTATTTTTTATTATTCAAAAGTACTAGATGTATATGTTATATGGATCTTATAAGATGTTTTGGGAAATAAGCATAGTACCTCTGGAGTTAGAATTATGGAACGATTTATGTATGTTGCCCAAGATCTAAATAAGTGAGCTCCAGCACCACTGTGATTGAGTGAAAACAAGCACATTCACATTAGTGACCAAGACATTTTACCAAAAAATTAAACACATGTAAAAATCAGATATACAGAGAAAAGAAGTCTTGATAAAATTCATTCAATTACAACACAAAATACAACGATAATGGCAATTTGTTGTATTATGTTTTTGCAAACAAGTCCTCCTCTACCAAAAACTACCATTTCTACTGGTTCCATAAAATTTTCCACTTGACTAGCACTTGAGCTAAGATACCACAAATGGAAACAAATGCTTTTAGAATATAATTGAGCAGTATTTTTTTTTTTTTAAATATAATTGAGCAGAATTAATTTCAACTATCAAATCAAAATACACCTAATTTTCAAGCTGAGTAATTCTTTTTTCTCTCCTTCATTTTAATATGTTTATTTATTTTTTGTCTGTCTCAAAAGAGAAGAGTCAAGAGAGTGTCAAGTTTATTTTCAATAGTACTAATGAAACATCAGTTCAAGGCCAAAAATATATCTTCTGCATAATAATATCCTTATATTCAGTTTCATCATTCACTCAGCTAGCCGATTAAGAAAAAGGAATCAACAAAGTGACAAAACTACAATTTACAAAGGCTATGAAACAGTTGAAACAATTACTTCCAATTAATTATGTACAAGACATTAGCATGACTTCTACACGCCGCTAAACGTACCAACTGTAGTCTTGCATTAAAAAAGACAACTTAAAAAATATATTTCTAACTATAATTTTGTTCACTCACAGGCTGGGGAAAAAAGAAGCAGCACATAGAATAATAATCATTCTTTTTCCATTCAAAATCAAACCACAACATTGATCTTGTTCAAGCAATAGTATCATGATGAAAGTGTGGGAGAAAAAGTGTCTGAGTTATTAAAACATATGACTCATAAGCCATATCTCACTCTTTATGACTATTTTAAGCATCACTCCACAACAGTTATCGCTCTATTCTAAATATGTGTATTCAGCATTCTCTTTCAATCATACTATCAACATAGAGTTACAATGATTTATTTTTTGGCTAACATGGGAACATAGAATTACAATGATTAATCATCAAAGAGATCCTTTTTATTAAAAAAAGATAAGAAAATATTAATCTAGAATCAAATAATTTTACCTCGGGAAAACAAATATATGGTCACGGCCTCCAGACCGCCTGAAGTATGGCATTTGACTCAAGACCTAAAAAACAAAATCAACCCATAACAGAGCAAGAGTTTTATTCCTTCCAATCTATTATGCCATTAACTAGAAAGTATACAATTACACCCAAAACACAAACATGCATTGAATTGAATCAATGAAATGTTAAAAAAAAGACAAATCTACCTTAACATAGGTGTGGTTAATCTCTTTATCATTAAGACCACCCATCATCCTAACACATTTAACATAGGCTGGCACAAAGAACAGATCTGCTTCCTCTTTCTTTGTCGTCCGGTACCTTGACTTCAATAGCAGCTTGTGTATTTTAACCTACACGATCAAATAAAAACCAATTATTACTATTGTAATGCCCTGGATTGATTGGATATCAATGGTAATAATAAGTAATACAATTGTCACGTCTATTGTGTTCATAAGTTTTGGTAATTATTTTAGGTCATGAAGTGACCATCATTGCAAGCTTGATGTATCCTACTATTTTAATAACTTTTTTGACTTCCAAAAAAAAAAATTTAGTCGAGTGTGTTATATGGGTGTATGCTAAGTCCTACATCAATCTGAAGAGCCTCAATTGGGAACTAAACTAGATTCGTTTGGGGTATAGCACATATGTAACTAGTGCTTTTCCTTATTATACACTAATTGGTTCAATTTCGAAATTGAAAGGGAAAAATGTACCTGAGTGCCCCACTGGCCTTTCAAGCAACCCTCGGCGGTGATCCTACCATCTCTTCCATACATGAGGGGCTTGAGACCGTCAATTTCGTTCTCATCATAGACATAGATTTTGAGGGAGAGGTGAGACCCGTACCCTCGCTCGGGCCATGAGAGAGAGACGGACCCACTAGTGTCAGTGAAGCTAATGGCACGGCTGCTACCAGATGATATGGAGACATGATCGAATGTGGTGAAGAGGGAGCAGTCCAAGAGGCGAGTGAAGAAGAAGGTGGTCAATACTAGGAGGAGGGATCCAATCTGGTGAGTTCGGGTGCAGAGAGGGGCATGGTGGGCAGCAAACAGTCTCCCCTTGTTGCCACCTATGCTTCCCATTTATATATGATTGATGGTTTATGTTATTTTTTTCGGAATACCTATAAATGGGTAATTCAACTCTCTTACAGACAAAAACAAACACTTGGGATCAAAGAAAGTAAACCAGAAAAAACGAATAAAACAAATGAGATTTGCATTAGTCCTAAATGTTCAGAAACCATCAAAACCAGAAAGTCCTTGAATTGAATATCTACAGCAAAAGTACACAGTTGTTATAATGAGTGTAAATTACAAACAACCAAAAACCCATTTAAGGAAAAATGCTGAATGCCCAGATTCAAGCAATTGCAATTGGAAAAAACCATGAGAATGAGAAACAAAAAAAGCACAAAGCAAGTAAACAGATCTGGGTAAAGAAATAGAAACTAATAAAGAGTGGGTTGTGTTGTGCAGACCTGACCTGATTGGGTTGAGATGAGATGACTTGAGTCTAGTGTAATGAATTGTAGTGGTAAAACATTTTCAGGGCTTTCTAAATTATATTTATATAGAGGAAATTTGTTTTCTCTGTATTTTTGGGGTTGTTCACGCTTTTCTGGTTTCCCAGCCCGAATATTAGATTAAGCCGAAACTAACGGAACATAAACATATCGTTTACACAAACTCCCCCACCCAACACCGCCCGTAAGACACCAAATCACCGCTTTTGGATTTGGAGATCATACAAATGGTATCACAGAAGAAATGGGTAGAGTTGTGCCGAATGAGAAACATTACTACGAATCAGTGGTTTTTCAAAGCGGCGTAGTTTCAATTTCAAAAGTGCAAAAATGCAAGGACGTAGCCTCTAAGTTTTACTTTTTTTTGTTTTTATTTTATTTTATTTTAGAAGAGGTTTTACCTAAATTTACTTTAATCCTCTCATTCTACTTTCATTTAATTGATTCCTTTAAGTTTCACGTTTATTCAATTAAGTCTTTCCGTCAACTTCCAAAAAAAAAAATCTATTCATCAACTTTCGTTAATTTTTTTATAAAATAAAATCTCAAAAATATTTTTTAAATAAAAATTTTGACACTTAATCTAATTTTGTTAATTAAGAAATTCGTTTCGAAATAACGCTCACTTAAAATTTTAGAAACCAAAACATTTTGGATTATTTGTATCAGGTATGCTAAAATAGCATTTGGCTCAAAATATAACCAGGAAGGCTAGAAAAATAACTAGCATCTAATCATCAATTGGTTAGGCAGAATAAGAGTTTGCTACGGTGCTTATCCAAATTTAGAAAACACTATAGCTTATGCATTTCTTTTTTCTTAAATCTATTATTTCTTCTTTGTGAGCATAGGCCATAGAACCAAGACTCTTTCTCCTAGTCTCTAATATTTCTCTTCTCCCTTACTACTTATTCTTAATGCTCACTCCCTTCATTGGGTGTACAAAAACCGCTCACGATTGTATCTAAACCAACCAAAATTGACTGCCAACCACAATGAAGGTGCAAAATTGCACCTGTAGGTGCCATTCGGTTCTACTTTCAAAAAACCACACCACACTTAGTATTATATAAGTTATATTTTATATATATTTAATATACACTTTTTAGAAATTAGAAAAGATAAAAATTACCAAGAACTTTCACAACTAAAAACATGTTGGATTACTCTAAATCAGCCAAAAAAAAAGACATTAGGTTGGCCTAAACCAGCCTCAAATGGGAATAAAAGGCCCAACCCAGCGTCAACCAAATTGCATAGTCTAAAACCACACCAAACCACACGGTGACTGATTAATTTAAAGTGAGGTGTGGTGAGGGTTTTGGAAAAATCACATCTCATGGTTTAGTGATAAATATAGTCCAAAACTGCAATGTACACCCTTCATCACAGCGCAAAAGCTTTTTTTGTTCTCTCTATTTCTTAGATCATGGAGTAATGGTTGATTGTTATGATGGGGTGGCTAATTGGAGTAGCTGGAGATTAGGTCACTACCATGGGTGGTTGATCGTTGTAACACGGCTGATCATGTGGTAGGGGCTAATTGGCACAGTTAGATTGAGTCACTACCATGGGTGGTTGATCGTTGCAGTGGGGGGTTGATCTAGCAGTGAGGCTGGGTGGGTGGAGCTAATTTCGTGGCTGGTGGCTGTTGGCTTTTTATGTTGGAGTGAAAAGAATTAATAAGGTCCATTTGGGTGGGGAGATGGAAAAGTAGAAGGATAGAAAATTGTGAGATGATAGAAAAGTGAGAGAATATAAAAGATTTAGTTTTCATTCTTTTGTGTTAGGTTGGAGGGGTAAAAAAGTGGAGGGATGAAATTTTTTTTTGCTTAGTTGAGATGAAAAATGAGAGGATGGAAAATGAAGTTGGTATAAATTTACCATTTCGTCCTTACTAAATATATAAACAAAAAGTAACACATTTGTTAATTAAAAATTTTTGTATGGACACTTGATTTTTTTTAATAAAATAAACTAATTCCAAAAGGATTTAAAAAAAAAAAAGAGTCCCAAACCAAAACCAACATACTGTGGGTAAGAACTGGAACCAAAAGACCTTTATTGAAGAAAAAAAAAAGAAAAAAAAAGAAGAGAAATGGAATATGGAAAAGCAAAAGGAAGAAAAGAACAAAAAGTGGTTGGTGGCAATTTTGTCATTTATCATCTAGCAGGCACAATCATGACTGTTTTCTCTCCATTTTGGAGAAACAAGTTTTATGTGAGCCCAGGTGAAAAATGTCTGGGCCCCACTCAAAAAATTTCTCTCCTCCCCTTTTTAGCAAATAACACACAATCTCATTTTCTCTCATTTATTTTCCATCCACCTTATTCCACTTTCAATCAAACATACCCTAAATCTTGAGTAGGTGAAGGTGAAACATATTGGAGAGAGAATGGAAAAGTTGAGAGAAATAATAAAAAAATTAAAGAATAAATAATATTTTAATAGAAAAGGTATTGATTAGAAAATTAATTATGAATGTTTTGAAAAATAGAAAAATGTATCAATTTTAGACATTCAAACCCCAAAATCACCTACATCAATCAAACTAAAGATGTGTAAATTTACAAAATTTCTACCGTAATTGTATAAATTTATGTCTATTTTTATGTTAAAATAGACATAATTTTTTGCACGAGCTAATGTGAATGTTCTATTCATTTTGTATTTTGCATTTAGATTTTTTTTTTTTTTTTTGTAAAGTAAGTTTTTAGGGATAATTACACTTTACCCACTTGTGGTTTGCCTCTAATTTGACTTACCTACCCATGGTTTCATTTTTGACACTTTACCCACCTGTGATTCCCTTCGTTACTAATTCGTAACCCATCTCCAGTGCAGACGTTACTCTAACACATAAACTCATCAAAAACAGAACCTAAAACAGATCAAACGCTCCTCTCTCCCAAAACACACTCTCATCCAACGTGCTCACCAAACTAAGATCACAATGCAATGTGCTTGAGAACCACCTGGGTTTTGATCATGCAAGCAAACCGAGGAAGAAGGAGACATAGTGCTCATCTGTTCAGCTGTTACAGGTAGATCCTTTTAATTTTTGAAACCTAGGGTTTTAAAATTCTTCTTTCGAAATTGGGTTTTTGCTTGTATTCATCAATGTGAGGCTGCTGGACCATAGGATTAGGCTTCCTTCATCAATGTGGGGCTCCATTGATTATTGCTTTTCATGATTTTGCAGTAATATTGATTATTGCTTTTCTGCTTTCCCTTTCCATGGGTTTGTCTCCCAAAAATAGAACAAAAACTTTTAATAATATTGTATGTTTCTGTGTTGTGCTTTGTGTGAACCACAAGACCACAGGATACACACCCAATTGCTGGTATATAGTAAATTACATTCATCAAGTCCATCTCATTTGCTGGTATATAGTTAGGGAAATTTAAGATAAATTTGACTTCCTAATAAAGCAATAATCTATAATAGATTATACTTTTCCACATGCAAGCCCATCTCATACTTTATTCTGTTGTATTTTATATGCAGATGGCTGACTTGACATTCAATTTTGAGATTCATCATAGTGGCCAGTTTGTGTGGAACCCAAATTTGGTATATTTAGGAGGTAGTACTTCTTTTATTGATGAGGTTGACCCAGATAAACTTAGTTATTTTGAAATACAAGATATTTGTTGTGATTTGGGGGCAAATAGTACAAGAAGATTTCATTATCTTATTCCTAAAGGTAATTTGAAATAAGGGTTAAGGCTTATAAATAGAAACGATGATGTAGTTTATATGTGTGAGATTCATGCTGCATGGCCTACAGATAAGATAACACTATATTTTGAGGGTGGTGAGGAGTCATTTGCAATTGAACAACCATTTGCTAATGAGGAAGTAGCAAATGATAATGATATGCATGAGGCACCTCAGAATGGTGATGATTTGCATGAGGTCGGTCAAAATGATGATGATGTGCATGAGATGCATGAAGGAGATAATGTGGATGCTGAAGGAGGTGGTGGACAAGATTTTGATTGGTTGGAGGAAGGGTTTGAGGGGCCAGATTTTGATGATGATGTATTTGGAAATGTAGATGATGGGTCATCTACACATGATGTAGTTAGTGGCAGTGCAGCAGCCTCACATAGACCCTCTGAGGGAGATAATGTCAATGCAGCCCCATATAGGACTACTGTAGCTGACAATGACCCACCTCTTGAAGAGGGTGAATGGATTGACCCACCTCTTAAAGATGACATGGAAAGTCTAGTAGGGTCTAATGATGATCAGCCAGCACCAACTGTTGCAAAAGAACCTGAGTTTAATGTCCAAACTGACATGAGAAAACTAGTGTTAAAGAAAGGAATGAAGTTTCCAAACTCTAAGGTATTTAGGGAGGCATTGAGAGAATATGCTATAAACAAGCCAGTAGATATCAAGTTTAAGCTGAATGAGAAGAAGAAAATATCAGTTTATTGCATAAATGATGTGGATGGAGGTGTTATGCATCTCAATTATCTGGGGAGTTGACACTCCAAATAAAAACATTCAATCCAGAGCGCACTTACCCTAGATCCTTCAAACACAACCAAGTGACTACAAGTTATGTTGCAAAGAAGTTTATGCAGGAGTTTGACAAAAATCTCAATTGGAAAGTGGCTGGTGTTCAACATCATGTGAAACAAACACATGAAGTTGACATAAGTTACAATCAGGTGTATAGGGCAAAAAGGGAAGCTACTGACTTGATTACTGGGGATGAACAGCTACAGTATGGGAAGCTTAGGGATTATGCAGAGATGATAAGATTGAATGATAAAGGAAGTAGGGTTATTTTGCAAACTGAAATGGAAGATGAAAATGCACAGCCTAAATTTAAGAGAATGTATATTAGGTATAATGTACAAAAAGTTGGTTTTTTGGGAGGTTGTAGACCAATCATTGGTTTAGATGGGTGCCACTTGAAAGGGAGATTCGGGGGGCAAATACTTTCTGCCACAGCTAGAGATGCAAATGACAACATTTTCCCAGCTGCATTTGCTGTTGTTGAGCAAGAGAACAAAGATTCATGAATATGGTTTCTACAGCAGTTTTTAGATGACATTGGGAATCCAGAGCAACTTAATCTGGTCTTTATCATTGATAGACAAAAGGTATGGCCTACAATTGTACTAACATATTTAACCCACATATTTAAAGTTTAATAATATATGCCTCAGTTCATTTCAACATGTTTAACTAACATATTTACTTGATCTATTTTATATATGAATTAAGGTCTTACACCTGTAATGAAGATGTTGTTCCCAACTTGTGAGCATAGGTATTGTGTGAAGCATATCTATAATAATTTTAACGTGGACCATAAGGGCTTAGAGTTGAAGGATGCACTGTGGAGATGTGCTGGAGCCACAACAATCAGGGAGTTTGAGAGAAGAATGTAGGAACTGAAGGATTTGGATGTCAAGGCATGGGAGTATCTTGCTGACATCAACCCTGCACAATGGTCTAAGTCTCACTTTAGTAGTAGAGTTTTGTGTGACTGTTTAGCTAATAACTTGAGTGAGTCTTTTAATGCCATGATCTTAGAAGCTAGGGATAAGCCAATTTTAGCAATGTTGAAGTGGATTAGAGCTAGGTTCATGACTAAATAATACAAAAAGATGAAAGGTATAGCAAAATACACTGGAAATGTGTGTCCTAATATTCAAGACAAATTAGAGAAGTTAAAACATGAATCTATACCTTTCAGTGCTACTCCATCAAACAGGTTCATGTATTAGGTTGATAATGATCGTAAGAGACATGTGGTTGACTTGGTTAGGAAAGCATGCAGCTGTAGGATTTGGGATTTGACAGGACTTCAAGATCTGCTATTGGTAAGAACCTGGAGAAAGTGGAGGACTATGTGCATCCTTGTTACTTGAAAGAGACATTTGTTGAAACTTACAAAGAGATAATACAGCCAATGCCTTGCCAGTCTGAGTGGGTTGAAACTAACCAACCTGCTTCTATTACTCCTCATGTGTATAAACCACCTGGCAGACCACCAAAGCAAAGAAAAAGAGATCTTGAAGAGCCAATGAATCCTTATAGAGTTTCTAGGATGAACAAAACAATCAAGTGTGGGAAGTGCCAAAAAGAAGAACATAATGCAAGAGGTTGCAAGACAGGCATCACTGGTGAAACTCCATGGCAGATAAGAGATAGACTTGCTAAATCAAAAGCTATAAGTATTTCCATGCTTTGAACTATAGTCATTTCCTCATATATTTCATGTGTATGTAACTTGTACAACCCTATTTGTAGGCATAAGACAGTAAATCTACAACAGCAAAGCAGACAACAACACCTCAAACTGCATCTCAGCCACCAAGTACTAGATCTCAGCCTGCATACAGAGCTTTTGGTCAAACTGCATCTCAAACTACATCAAACAATAGATTTGAGGCAGCAACTCAACCTCTAACTACATCTAGGCCCAACTGATTCTTTTCATCCTCACAACCAAGTTTCCATACCCTTAGAGAGACATGAGATTCTTTACCATCTCAGGCACCTCTATTTTCTTCTATTTTGTTTTTTTTTTTTTTCTTACTTGCTATTGTTGGACCATTTTGCTAACTGCTGGATTTTGGTTATGCAGCCAAGTGCATTTGTGAGCACTAGTGGTGTACCAAGTCAAGGAAATGGTGGTGGTGTTGCTAGGGGGTTTAAAGGCAGAAAGTTTGGTGTATCAAGACCAACAAAGTTTCAACCAGTTGGTAGAAAGGGCAAGAAGGCTGCTGGCAAGGGTACCAAAAACAGTAAATGAAGATGGAAGATGTTAAAGTTTCAACCACTTTTTTTGTTATAATTCCCACACTTAATGTAACTAGTATTTAAATTGGTCAAATGTCAAAAACAATATTGACAATTTTGGTTGGAAGATGTGTATGTCTGATGTGTGGTGGACTAGTAGTTGGGTTTTAGTTGTAAATCTGTTTGCATGTGACATAAAGTCACAATGACTGTCTTCACTTTTGGCAGATTATGACATTATCAGGATTTTATTAATGTTAATGTGCATTGACACAGGATAAAGTATTTTGATGTCTTTTGCTTGTCTTTGCTTTTGGTGGATTTGCTTGTCTTGTGCTTTTGGTGGATTTACACAGGTGTATGTATTGACACAGCAAATCATGTGTATGTCATGACCATAGGTCCATTTATGGGCAGGTGTAGCATAGAACCAAAATCAATATATATGGATTCATTTATGGGCAGGAAGTAAAAACAATAAATAAATAAACTACAGAACATTTGCACAAAAACACCACTTTGTATTTCAAGAGATGGATACAATAATCAGAGGCTTAATTCAATTACCAAATCACATTTCAACAACCCCCCAAGCAGGGGGCGTAGCCATGAATTTTTACATGGGAGGCCGATTCGAAGTATTGATATAAAAAACATAAATCATAAGTCTATTGAATATGAAATTTCAATTTTGATATATCTTAAACATTAATGAACATACAAAAACTATCTAGTTCACTATAGACATATACAAAAATATCCACACAAAAAAAACATTTCACAGCAAAATCATGTTTGACGACGATTTTTCATAGAATAGGATTCATCCATAATAATTTCCATGGTGAACTTCTCAGCAATTTCCTTTTCTATATAAACTATCATATTATCTGCCAAAAGTTCATCCTCTATTTTATTGTGAAGTCTTGTTTTTAATAGTTTCATAACTGAAAAAACTCGTTCTGTAGTTGCTGTAGAAACTGGAAGAGTCAACACAAGACGAATTAGTCTATCAATTAAATTATAGAATTTATACTTCCCTGAAATTTCTAATCCCTTATATAGCTCAGATATTGTACCCATATTCTGAAAATCTGGATGCTTTGTCACATCAAACTCATAATGTTGCAATTGATGCTTCAAAAGACAAATTTCCTGCTCAGTGAAATCTTGAGGATAATAATTTTAAGCTAAATTGCAAATATCACCAATTTTGAATGATCTAAAAGCATCCTTAGGATTTAATGTAGAACTAAGAGTGAGAAGATCTGCTGTTAGCTCACAAAATCTACTATTCAATTCTTGCAATTGAAAATCTATTGCAACTGTAAATATGTCAATTTTTAAATGATGTTCTATTGTTGTCAAAGCTTCATCTTGATGACGGTATCTACCTCGAGTTTTAGTGTAACGAGCATTTAAATCAGGAATATCAATTTCATGTTGTCCACAAAATGATGTAACACTAGCAAATAAAGGCTCCCATCCATCATCTCTCAACTTTTGAATAAGTGATTTTGTAGTTGAAACTAAATGTATGGCATTTAAAAGATCCTGAGAATGTTGTTGCAAAGCTTGGTAAAGAATATTAGTAATTCCCATAATCTCTTTCATCATATGCAAAATTAAAACAAATTCAAATGATGTTAAAACCTGATAAGCTCTCTTGCCATCATCACGTTGTTTATAATTAGCCCATTCTTCAGAGATAGTATTGATAATTTTGCAAGTTGCATCAAACATTTTTATCAAATTACAAATAGATTGAAAATGAGATCCCCAACGTGTATTTCCAGCCCGTTGCAAAGTACCAATTTGGTTTGCTCCTCTTCCAGTCTCAATTTCATTAGAAGCAATCATATTCTCAATTTGTTCCCCTTGAGCATATTGCAATTCATCATTACGCTTACTAGAACCAACAACAATATTGATAATATTAGTCAAATGATCAAAGAATTGATGAACAACTTTTACTTCTCTAGATGCTGTAACTAAAGACAATTGTAACCTATGAGCCATGCAATGTACATAATAAGCATATGGACCTTCTTTAAGAAATAGAGCTTGTAATCCATTCCATTCACCACACATATTACTAGCTCCATCATACTCTTGACCTCGAATATTCTCAATGTGAAGGTTGTAATGAGGAAGGACAACACATATCTCATTCTTTAGAGTCAACGCAGTAGTATCTTTAACATGCACAATATGAAAGAAACGTTCTTTAACGAAACCATTTTTATCAACAAACCTCAAAATAATGGTCATTTCCTCTCTCTTCGACTCATCCCGGGCTTCATCAACAAGAATGCAAAATTTTGCATCCCCAATTTCTTCACGAATAGCATTTCGCACATTACTAGCAAGAATATGTAAAATCTCCTTTTGAATTGTGGGTGATGTATATTTGGCATTTCGTGGAGCATTTTCCAAGACAACACTAACTACTTTGTCATTGAAAGTTGATGTGAATTTTATCAATTCAATAAAATTACCTCTATTTTTTGAATCAAGACTTTCATCATGACCTCTAAAAGCAAAAGTTTGGAATGCAAGCCATCGAGCACACTCTATTGAGGTTTTGAGCCGCAATCGATTATTCTCTAATTCTTTTGACGTTTGTTTCTCAATTAGCTTGTCAATATGTCGTGAATAATTTTTTAAATCCTCGCAATATTTCACAGCAATTTTATGTGGAGAGTTTGGATCTTTTCCTACATGACGAATTAAAGGACAATTCATTCCATCTTTCACCTTTTTCCAATTATTAAAACCTGTTGAAATGAATGCATCTGATCCGGGACGACCTACTGGTTTCTTACTAAAAAGGTAGCAAGGTAGACAATATATTGCATCCATTGAAGGTGAGTATTCCAACCAATCCCTATGTGATTCAAACCATGAAGGTTGAAATCGACGACGATGAGTATCATCGTTGTATGAATAGTCTATATTTTTAGGTTGATATGGACCTTCTTTGAGATAAGCTTGTTGGATTTCATCTTGTTTGTTGATAGGGAATTCACATATTTGTTTACGTGATCCTGGATCACGATCTATCTCTTCAGATTGAATTCTTGAACATTTGGAGGGGTGTTTATCAGGCATTGAAGTATCAACATTTGTTTCTATAGCCACAGGTGTCCTAATTTCTGAATTGCTAACATCTTTTTTCTTAAATAATGCATCAATTGTTTTTCATTTGCTCATAATTCTTTTAGATTTAAGAATATGACTTAAAAATTAACCTGAAAAGAACTTTAAAAAATAAAATTTTAATTAGAAATTTTTACTTAGTTATATGGATGTTATTCATACTCAAGAAAAAACAAAATTTCCACTATAATTTAAACAGTCAACCCATTTTTAATATGACTTTAATTAATAATAACCCCTCAAACAAAAACAAAAATTAAACACACAAGTATTGGTACACAACATAAACCAAACAATTTAACAACACCCACAACCACATCCACAGCCACATGATATATAACTAATCAAAAATAGGTAATAAATCAAAACAATTTTATCTTAGAAACTTTGTCTTCACAAAGTGCAAAGATGGGTGTGGGCCGTGTGGCAATGCTTACTACCTCTGCCTCCAACTTTAGATCTTCCCTTCAAGACTCATCACAAACAATCTCCCCATGCCTTCAATCATGTATTTCTCTAAAAATCTATGAAAATATAAAGAGCATGTGAATATTTAGGTGTAGATAGTTGAGAAAATTAAAAAAAGACACTAAAAAGAGATGAATGTCTAATGCTTAAGAAAGAGAAGAAAAGTCACCAGGCAGTCACCAGGTTCCAAAACAAAAGCTGATGAAGAAAGAAAAAATTTGTCAAGATTTTTTTTTTTTTTTCAGACTGTGAGGACAGAAGACTGGAGTTTTGGGGGCTGGTAGGCAGCAGTACCAGTGCAAGTGAAAGTGTATCAAAGAAGACAAAAAAGAATAAGAAGTAAAGGGAATAAAGGATTCTGTGGGTCAGTGGGTGGGTTGTTTGAGATTGAGAGAAAGTGAAATTTTGTTGTTAGTGTTTGGACTTGAGTATTTAAATGAAGTGTGCCAGCTTTTTGTTTTATTTGGAGTACATAAGGCCTAAAACTAAAGCTGGGGTTGGGAGAATAGTTGAGATATGGGTATGGGGGGGCCAGCTGTCCAATATTGGGGGGGCCCAATTATTTTTTCTACATACTCTAATGGTTTTTTTTTTTTTTTTGCAGGGGCCACGGCCCCCCCAAGCCACTACGTGGCTCCGCCCTTGCCCCCTAGCATCATGGTAGATTAAGGGTCCTCACCCTTACATTGTTGTTCATTGAGGCAAAACACAACAACAACATTACAAAAATGAAAAATAATCATGACAAAACTAGTGCCAGCTTGTACAATCTCTCACTCTCTCTAATCCTCTTAAGTTCCTCCATAGTTTCTACATAAAGCTCATGAGCTTCTCTTTCCCTCTGGTTAGATCTTTCTTCCATTTCCCTACTTCTCATTTCTCTCTGATTTGCAAGCTGCAGTTCATTCTCAAGCATACTTATCCTTTCATGGACAAGTGGGGCAGTTTCACTCCTACAAGTTTCGTTATCCACCCACTGAAAGAAGCCACATTTAGGACCAACCTGATCATTATAATTACAACAATTAATTTCACAGTTCACAATTAATCACAACTAATAATTTAATTTAATTTAAATGAAATACACCAATGGAATTGTTTCTTACATTAAATTGACTACAACCGAGGAATCTTCTTCCATAGTTACAAGATTTTCAACTTGTTCGTAAGGCACAATTCTCATGGGTACATAAATGGCCATCTAAGTCACGGTAGAAACCACTAGTTGTAGACCCATTGCTAGTTGATGAAGACATAACAAGCAAAAACCCAATTTCGAAAAAAGAATTTTAAAACCCTAGATTTCAAAAATTAAAAGGATTTACTTGCAACAGCTAAATAGATAAACACTGTGTCTCCTTCTTCCTCGGTTTGCTTGCACGATCGAAACCTAGGTGGTTCTCAAGCACATTGCATTGTGATCTTAGTTTGGTGAGCACGTTGAATGAGAGTGTGTTTTGGGAGTGAGGAGTGTTTGATCTGTTTTTGATGAGTTTATGTGTTAGAGTAACGTCTGCACTGGAGGTGGGTTACGGAGTAGTAACAGAAGGAATTACAGGTGGGTAAAGTGTCAAAAATAAAACCAAGGGTAGGTAAGTCAAATTAGAGGCAAACCACAGGTGGGTAAAGTATTAATTATCCCAAGTTTTGATGTTAAAATGTACATAAATTTCTGCACGAGTTAATACGAATGCACTTATACCATTTTGCACAAAATGACGGGAATTCTCTAATTAATATACATACTATACTACATAATAAAAATTGGCCTTGCAAGTTGTAATTTTGCCAAGTGGATGAAACAAAATGTAGTAATTGTTTTTAGATAAAAAAATATCTTATTTGCTCGTCACATTTTCCTCTACTATGCTTTATCCATTCTTTGGATAAAATATAAAAGCTTAATTGTTGGTATCATTTTGTATTTTTACGCTTTCTTGACGTGAACTTTTTCTTTTTAATTTGAATTCTTCATTTTTTTTTTCTTTTTACGTTAAGTGACAATTTTATTCCAATAGAATTAATTGTAAATAATTCTCCTTCTCTTCTACCATATATCTAATTTTTCTCCTTTGTTTGTGTTTGTTTCTAAAAAAAAAAAAAAAAAAAAAGGGTAATTGTCCCACATTGCTTAAGAGAGTATGTTGTGTGTAGTATAACTTGCTCCACCCTCCCTTAAAAGTTACTATGACTTTTGAGCGGAGTTGTGGTGTGCTTTTGTGTTAGAACCCCTTTCCCTTTCCCTTGTGTGTGTTTGTTTCTTAAAAAAAAAACTAATTTTGAACTTAATAAAAAAAAATCTAATTTTGAACTAATTTAATTTTTAAATAATTCCACTTTTGGTATTAGAGTCTTTATTTTATAGAAGAATTTGGTATTAGAGTTTAAATAAAATTCTACTAATATTTTTGTTTCCTTAATAAAACTAAAACTCTAGTTGATAGTTGATACGACTTACGAGAGTTAAACCATATTTATCTCCAATTTCTCAAAAGTGATTTATTAGTGTCACGACTCACAATATCTGATTTTTGGCTTGCTAAGAAGAGTGAGTGAGTGAGTGAGTGAGTGGGTGGGAGAGATGGTGCTATCTCAGAAACTTCACGAAGCCTTCAAAGGCACCGTAGAGAGAATCACAGCTCCCCGCACCGTCTCTGCCCTGAAGGAAAAAGGCGTTCTCAGCATCACCGAATTCATCGTCGCCGGCGATAATCTCGTCTCCAAATGCCCCACCTGGTCCTGGTCAGTCCCTATTTCTATTTTCAATCAAATCAAATCAAATCAACGCCAGCACTCTTCATTTGTTTTTTTTTTGGTTGGTAGGGAATCAGGCGAGCAAAGCAAGATGAAGTCATATTTACCTCCGGAAAAGCAGTTCCTCATCACTAGAAATGGTAAAAAAAAAAAAAAAAAAAAGCATCATCCAAAGATAGAACTCCAATTAAGTAAAGTTAAAGCTGTGAATGCTGTTACTTCTAATTCTGGGATTATCTTTGAAATTGTGCAATATCATTTAAGTATTAAGTAGATTACTTTACTAAAAATAGACAAGTTTTTCAATGATTCATCACATGCCCTATTAAATTTTAAGCAAGTCACATGACTATTAAATTGGTCGCGTCACAACAGGTTCCAAACTAGTTTGGTGGAAAATTTTGTCCGTTATTGCAATTTGAATGTGCTTATAATTTTGTTATTTTTCTCAACAATGTATATACATTTGATAAAGCACTCTTCACTCACCATGATAGGTTCTTGTCAATGAAATTTTTTTATAGGAAATGTCACTACAACTGTCACTAAAATCTCAGAACGATACAAAAGAAGTAAAATTTTAAAAAAATTAATATCGGTTGCTCCCTTTTTTGTATTAGTGTAAGGGGGGATTCCAAAAAACAGGCATCAATTTACACTCTTTGCTTAGGTCTTCTAATCGTCGATCGGTTATACTTTGTGATTACTAAAGGATTGGAACGCGTTTATTTTCTCTGTTCTCCGAAACAATGAGCATCGAGCTATTCATGAACAGTGGGATTTAGAAGCATTAATTTACTATCTTTCATAGAGCAGCAAGTGCAAATCTACTCATAAACTAAATTATTTTTAAGTTATTATTCTTGTAGTGTTGAATTATTATTCAGATTACGTTACAAACAGCTGACAATTTGGTAGAGCAATAAGTGTTGGCACCCGCTTGAAACATGAAGGACTCACAGAGTTTCCATGCCTTACTATACTGTTTAGACCTATAGCCCCTTTGAATATGCTTGCGGAGAGCACCTATATTTAAGATTATTGGCATTGCAATCGTAACTTATTTGAGGATGACGTATCGAAAATAAGTTTTTGGTGTAACTGGCCCTTTTTCTTTAGTTTGGGGCGAATTGCAATGGTTGTGACTTGTGGCACATTTAGATTTAGTAAAAAAAAAAAAAGACCTTGTTTGTGATCTGAAATGCCCTTATTGATCTCATAAGGCACACAGCGAGATGCAGTATTATTACAGAGAAATACAGAGGAGTGTTCTGTACACTTTGATTAATATTGTGTACATGAGATACTGTTGGCAGAACCTGAATATTTTATGTATTTCACAAGTGGAGAATGAGCAACTTTTCTGCATTTCCTATGCAAACATTCCTTGTCAAATTACTTCATTTGTTCAGATGCCCTTTTTTCTCTCTTCCTTCCCCACCCTCCCTTCCAAATATTAATGTCAAAATTTATTAAGAATTAAAAACTTCATTTTCAGTTCCTTGTCTACGAAGGGTTGCATCTTTAGAAGAAGAATATGAAGTTGGAGGTGAAGTGCTAATTGATAATGAAGATAATGACGGTTGGCTGGCAACTCATGGTAACCCAAAAGGTGTGTTTCTAATTGGAGCATGAAATTTTCTGACTTACGTGTACACTTTTGATCTTTGCCTTGTATTTTCTTAGAAAATAATTGTGATGAGGATGATAACTTGCCTTCCATGGAGACCCTTGAAATCAGCAATAAGAATCCTATTCAGTCAATTCCTTCATACTTTGGGGGTGAGGAGGAAGAAGATATTCCAGACATGGCCGAATACGATGAACCTGACAACCTTATTGAAATGGATCCTGTATGTTGTTACTATTCTAACTATTTTCAAAGGCCTGTTAGAATTGCTTGAAATTTTACTGCTTTTTATATAGAAGTTTATTTCTCTTGGATAAATTAGAATCTATTTATGTAGAATTTTTTTTTTTTAATCTTTTTGGATAAATTAACATATATATATATTACCACATGAATATCTCATGAAATCAATACTGCGACTTGGTTTGTCTACTCACTAATGTTTATTGGTTTTCTATACATCGTGCTATAGCTCAAGGGTCTAAATGCTGCTTTCTGGTAATATCTCATATTTGGGGATGTAAACTGTTGTTGGCATGAGGACCTAAGCAGTACAGAAGAGCAATTCATATTGTCGGGTGGATAGCGTAAATTAACAATGAAGAAGAATCTTAACTTTTTCCTCTTTTTGATGGAGGAAAATACTAATAAATACTGTGTACAACTCTTGAGATCAAGACAGTGACTCAATTTCATTACGTCTACTAACTAATGTTTTTCGGTTTTCTATACATCGGACTATAGGTCAAGGGTCTAACTGTTTCTTTTTGGTAATATATCCATATTTAGAAATGTAAATCATTGTCAGCATCAGGGTACACGCTGACAGATAAGAATAACTAACTGTGAAGAGGAATCTTTTTTTTTTTTTTTTTTCCTGTAATGAGTTAGAATATACATAATAAGCACAGATAGAAATCCTATATATCAGTTTGTCATAAGAAATCCCATCTATCAAGTTTGAAACAACTTTATGGAGAGAGATTGATTATGTTAGATTTTGTGATATGGACATGTTTATGGCCTTTTAAATATAATTCAGAAATTAGTATTTCTACTATAAATGTAGTGGTCTGGATGGCTACAGATTCTGAGGTTTGTTGATCAAAATACTATTTTAAGGATTGTCGAGAATTTGGAATTGAAATAATACAAGACAGTCAAGCTTATTAATAAATCATAGAATTGCCTTCTGCATCAAGTTTGTGTTTGTTTTTGTTTCATGTTATGTGCGCCTGTGTTGAACACATTTTGTTGCTTGGAAACTTCACTTTTCCTTGACATTAAAGAAGAAACTTTTGGCAACATGTATTTTTGTCTGATCATGGATTTAAACAATGCGTCTGTAATTTATATGTACATCATGTCCTAGTAACAACGTAGGAGGATGAGGGGATAACTTGCTTCTGAAATAGGGGAAAAATGTGTGATTTCTTTATGCTGATGGCCATAAATGATGTATAATGTATAATGGTAATTGCGCTAGGTTGACGGCTGTAAATAATGTTACTGTTATTGCCATTGAATTGAACATCCATTAGGAGTGTTCTAGTTGTTGTGGTTTTATCATTTATGTCTATATACTCAATGCAGGCAACACTTCGGTCTACATATCTTGTGGCTCAAGAACCTGATGATGATAATATTCTTCGAACCCGAACATATGACATCAGCATCACGTAAGATTAAAATTTTAAAGTAAAGTTACTTCTTATCACATTTTGGACTTTGAAGTAGAATGTTTTCTAGGAAATCAGTTATATAACCTTAAAGAATCAGTATGGTGGTTTTTTTTTTTTTTAAAGTTTAGTTTTTAATTAATTAATTTTTATACTGAGGCCAAAATAGTTTCTGTAGGTTTCAAAGATTTACTTTTAATTACTTTGCAAAATTCTGATTTCTTATGGGAACTTCTTTAAAGTTAGGACACATGCTTTTCTTGAATGATTCAAGAATCCTTGCTGGAACAGGCAGTAGTAGTTTTGTATCATTTAATTCAATCATGCTGAGACGTGAAGCTAACTTCTTAGGAAATGTGTTTAAAGATATCTTTTCCTTTTCAGATAATTCTGTTTGTGGGCTTCACTGGGTCCATTTTGCTGCTGGAAACATCCCAGCGATGGTTTTGGAACCAGGCCCTTTTATTACATGACCAGCCCACTCTAAAGGCCTACTGCCTGGGCATATTATAGAGCTATAGGTCGACACACTTCGCACTAAGTCATATTTGGATCACAGCCCATTTTTATATTTTAGCGCTTGTTTGGACTTTAATTTCCTTAATCTAGCTTACTAATTCAGCTGCCAAAATGGATACTTTATGATTTTAAAAGCTTTTGTTTCTACCACCGTGCACCCTTGGCGCGATGGTCACTCCTCAAGTATAAGTGCTTGTGGGGTTTGGGGGGCAAGGGCTGTGGTTCAAGTCTCCAAGAGGGAGCTTCACACACATACACTTAGGCTCCGTTTGGGAGTTCATAAGGGAGTGGAATGGAATGGAATTGAATGATTATAAGGGAATGGAAAAGAATGGAATGGAATGGAATGTATTTAAGTAAGGGAAAGGAATGGAAAAGAATGGAAATGAATGGAATGTAAGTAATTTTGGGAGCAATATGGAGGGAATGTAATGAAATTATTTTATGACAATATTACTATTAGACCTCTATTTTAAAATAAATGGTTGAATATATAGGGGTATTTTGGGAGTTTTAATAAAAAAATCATTAAATCTAATTTCATTCCCTCCCATTCCTCCCAATTTCGGGGGGAATGAAAATTTGAGGTTTTAAGGGAATAGAGAGGAATGAGTGTTTCTTCCTAGCCATTCCATTCCCTCACACTTAAACTCTCAAACAAGGGAATGAGCTTTTCATTCCTTCCATTAAAACTCTCAATCAAGAGAAGGGAAGAATATTATAACATTATTCTTTTCATTTATTTTCATTCTATTCCATTCCCTCCTCCCAAACGAGGCCTTAGATTATGCTAGAGTAGAATTTCTATCTTGTATAAAAAAAAAAAAAAAGCTTTTGTTTCCTGTTGTTATTGTTGACACATGACTCTTGTCTGATTACTAAAAGGTATTACTTGGGTGTATCTGTTACTTGCATTTGGACACCAAGTTATTACAATTAATTTGGAATGCACGGACGCGGCTCCAGAGGCGCCGCATCCGCATCCGGCGCGGTGCGACGCGGCGACGCACGAGGGACGCCGCTGACCGCGCGTCGGTGCCGCGTCTTGCCACGTGGTTTCTTTTTTTTTTTTTCCCGACTCGCGCCGACGCGGCTGAGACTCGGCCCGATTCGCGCTGACTCGGGCTGATTCGCGCTGACTTGGGCTGATTCGCGCTGACTCGGGCCATATCGGCCGAAACCGGCGAAACCGCCGAAATGGCCAGTTCAAGCCAAAAAGGCCGATTCAGGCCGAAATTCAAAAAAAAAAAAAAAAAGTGCAAAATGCACCGTTTGAACTTACTATCAAACCCTAAAACTCTCTCAGCGTTCTCACTTCGTCCAAAACTCTCTCTCACTCCGTCACTCGTCTCTCTTCTCTGTGCTCTGAAGATCCTGCGAGATGAGGTGTCCTCCACCCATTTCCAACACAATCTTGCCACTCCTTGTGAAACCCACTGCCCTCGGTATATCCTCTCTTGAAAGGAAGCCACATTGATTAGTCATAGTTAAACTTAAAGCTTTGGTCCGGTGTGCTCGGCTTCAGTGATCACTTTCTGCCTCTCTGTCTCTGCTCTCAGTCTCCGCTGTGAGACACAGCCACTCAGTCACTTCATTCAAACTTCAGCTCTCTCTCACGCATTCTCAACTCAGGTATTGATATAAAGCTTTCAATCTTAGTTTGATTTGTGATTTGTGATTTGTGATTTGTGAATCTGTGAATCTGTGATTTGTGAATCTGTGATCTTAGTTTTATTTAGTTAATAGTTATTACTTATTAGTTATTTCTCATTGTGATTTGTGAATCTGTGAACTTGGGTTTGATTTATTATTAATTTATTGTGGGTTGTATTTAATTTATGGGTTGTATTTAATTTATGAACATCATGTTTTAGTTATTATCTACTATTGCTCTTAAATTTGGTATATGTTTATATAATGTGAAAAGTATGCTTAGCAATATATTAAAAATAAAAATAAAAATATTTTTAATAATTTTTTAATCGCCGAGTCCCGCCGCACCATCACCCATCTTTTTCAAAAATTGCCGAGTCCCGCACCCGCACCCGAGTCTCGAAACGCACCCGTGCTTCATAGCAATTAATGTGGGGATTTATGGTGGATTTTTTTTTTTCACTGATGGTTTTCATTATCTTTGCATTTTAACTAAAATCCTTTGTGCTTTTTATATCATCATGATTTGGACCTGATGTTTTGTGTCTCTTTTTTCCCAGGTATGATAAATATTATCAAACACCTCGAGTATGGCTTACTGGATATGATGAGGTTTGTTACTCTATTTTTTCTTATCCTTGTAGCTTATGTATGTTGGATAACTGAAGTAGCAAAGATTTGGTCCATTGATATTCATTTTGCATTGTGACTGGATACCAATCACCTCTCCCAGACCCTGTAAAAGTTGGAGCTTTGTATACTAGGTATGACCTTTATCATGACTACTTGTGCTGAGATTTAACCATGGTATCGGAAGAGCATTAACATGACTTTCACAAATGACGAAGGCATGTTATGTGGCATGAAAGATGGTTTCTCTCGATCTTGTGGCCTAATTTACTTAAGCAATGATTGAAATGCTCTCAGGCCTTCTAAGCTGCTGGAATTTAATAAAAAGAATGAGGAAAATCAAACTGAAGTACAAAACTGAAATGAAATACAGTACTTTGCCATTCATTCATTACTAATCTTTGAATCTTCATTAAATATTTTTTCATATGGAATGCACTGTGCACAAGTTGAACATGCATGTCTTTTTATATATGATTTAAGTTCTGGTCAAGTGTCTGCCAATATGATTCTAAAGTATAGTGGTGTTAGTCATAAAATTTCTTTTACTTTAACATTATGCCAAGATGACATGATATATTAACATGTAATTGAACAATTTCCCAAATAATATTTGACTTTGACCAAAATACCAAATTATTTGCACAATTTTCTTTTGTATATGAATTTTATTTGAAACAACTGGCATCTTTTTCATCACCTTCTGAAATCTCTCAGCATTCAGTCACATATGTTCCTCTTTCGGATGATTTTCCAAAATATCTTGCCCTGCACTTGAGATGCACCCTTTTTTTTTTTTAGTTTTTCCTTTTGAAACAAAAGAAATTTTATTACTATTTGTGTTCAAGTTTTTTTCCTGCATGGTTTACAAACTTTTCTTGACCTTTTTTTCCCAACTTCGAAGTTTTGTTATACTTGAAGTCTAAATCCCCTTTAGTGGTGTATTTTGTTTTTTTAGCTTATCAAAATTGCAAATGCAAAATGACATTTCTTTTTTGGCACATACCACCAGAAGTTTATCATGATGGTAGTGATGAAGCATGTACAGGAAAGTGTAAATGTGTTGATCATTTGAATCATATGCACCAGTATATGCAAAGTCGTGAAATCATAATGAACAAAAAAATAAAAAGAAATCAACCATTTTTCCACATGATTATTTAACTTCATCATTGAGCACTTTCTGGTGTCTTGTGGCAGTCAAGGATGCTTTTGCAACCAGAACTTGTACTTGAAGATGTTAGTCAAGACCATGCACACAAAACGGTGAGTTAAGTCGGTGGAATTGTTTATTTTCTTATAAATGTTTTGGAGTCCTTTTATGATGTCTACCAAATGATGTATATTGGAAGCCTATGTCTAAGTTTGACAAGAATTCCTAGAACTGATGATGCATCCATTGTATGGTTGGAGAGAAAAATCATCTTTAGAAGCTGAACACTAAAGTTATGGGTTCATGTTACCCAAGGGCTTTTGGTTTTGTTGGTGTACACTTAAAATTAAATATAACTTTAATGTCTTGAAGCATGTGAATAATCTGAAGAATAGATCTACTGGTCTGTATAGAATTATTATCTTTAACAAATATTTAGGAATGAAATGCCCAACAACATATTACATGGACCAAAGCATATATATTTGATATCAAGTCATTGTTGGAGACCTTTACTAGATATAAATTTAGTCACTCGAAACTTGGACCATATTGAGATGGCCTTCTTGCACAAGTAGGTAGCCCTTGAGTAATTATCAATTCATCAAGCCTGTCACCAACACAATATGTTTGTGGTGGCTCCCTAGCTTAAATTCAAAGTCTATTGATTTTTTTTTTTTTAATATTTAGAAATGAGGATATTAATGAGATTTCAGTTGAGTTGTCAACTTAATGGGATCTTGCTTTATCGGGGTCTCTTACTGGCTGTATAGATGACTAAAGCTGTGAACATTACCAATAAAAGCTGTGAAATGCAGTATTGATTTGGAACCTAAGATTTATATCGTATGTGCTCTCTTGGTTCTGTCAATAACTTCAGCTTTATGAGAAAAGTTGTGCTTTGCCTAATTTTTGTGCATTTATTTTCCTTGCATGATCGCATTCCTAAGTTTCTCGTCTGCTGAAGTATCCGTCTTTGTACACACATTTTGTTTGTGACTGTATTAAGTTTCAAATTTTTTGGCAATATATTCTTATTCTAATTCAATAATGTAAAAGGTAACCATTGAAGACCATCGCCACTTACCTGGAAAGCATGCATCTGTTCATCCATGTCGACATGGAGCCGTGATGAAGAAGATTATTGATGTTCTAATGTCACATGGGGTTGAACCAGAAGTTGACAAGTAAGTTTTCCTCCTTGTATCTGTTATTGGCATATTGAGAACTGATTTGTCCATACTTCTTATAATTAGCATTGTGTCCGACTGGGCTGCCTTGTTGATTACCATCAAAACAGTCATGTAGACAAGTTGATTAATATTTATTGCCTTGTCGTTGACCTAGTTGGTGACCTTATGGATGGACCTTGCTACCAGTTGAGCTAAGGCCTAGTCAATTAATTTCTAGGATTTCTTTATTAATATAAATTTGTAATTGGTTAAATATTATTTCCTTTTCCTACTATTAGGGCATTTAATTTCTTTTCTTATAAGTTAGTAGAAATAATATTATGGGCTAGAGTTGTTTCCTTTTCTTTCCTTATTAAGATAAAAACTTTGGAACTCTATTTAAAGAATCTAAAGTGTGGTATTACTTACAATTTACTTGAATTAAAAAGATTTTTAGTTGAAATTTTTTTCAATGGTATGGTGCTAACTTCAGCTAACCTTAGGTGTTGATTCCTATTTTTGTTCTTTTCCTTATTTGGTGCTGATTCCACGCAAGCTTAGATGCTCATTCCTAGTTTTTTAAATTTTCTATTCTTGTTGATTCTCAATCCCCTTGAGAATTTGTGCTGATCATTTTTGGTATCAAAACAAAATTTGATTGTGGTATTCAAGTATTATTGTGGGTCACAACAAAATTACAGCCACAACCCTATTTCTATTGGCCAAAATAATCATTGTCACCATCCTCAGACAAAACCCAAACCACCTAAGGTTATACACTTGATTGAAACCTATAAGCTGTACCTAAAAAAGAAGAGCAGAAAATATCCCAATGTTTTTTATAGTTACAATGGGAGAGGGGGGATTTGAACATGGACATCTTTGTTGGAAACACCAGGAGGTGCTAATTGAGCTACAAGGTTCTTGGCAGAATACCCAAATTACACACACTGTTGATAGCCAGAAAAAAAAGAAAAGAAATGAAAAACATTTGTTGTCACGTTTCCCTCTCTACCCATTGGAAAGTCACCACCGACAAGCCCATTATCCCACCCATAGCAAATCACAAGCCGCAACTACAAAGACTGATTACCCAACACCAGCACCAAAGCACACCCTACCAGCCCACATGATCAAATCAACAGGGGGATCTATCGGTCTCATGCTTGATCTTCATCTTAGAGTGGCATCACATAGGCTTGTTAGCTTTGCTGTGTGACTGCGCCACTTGCCTTGATTGCCAAATCATTGTCACAGATGATTCCAATTGCCATTCGCTAGCCTCCAAACAATAGTGAATCAACTTCAAGCTCTTTTGGTTACCACATGTCACTGCATTCTCCTTTTTCTCCACTCGTGTCACATCGCCGTAGGATGTTCATGGAAATGAAGAAGCGATGTTGTCATGTGTTGTGCCGACTGAGGATTGATCATGAATGAACTCCTCTGTTGAGTGTAGAGAGTTTTTTAGATTTAGTAGCGAGGGTTTGGTTGAAATCAGGTGAAGCAAAAGACAGAGAAAAAAAAGTAAGTATTTGATAGATTGTGTTAGCCTGGGCACATGATGCTTCATCAACCCGATCCATTAAAGAAAATAATTCTGGAAGCCCATCGGGATTGATTAGGCCACATGAGAACTGCCCAATAAAATGAGTTTCAGCCCATCAAGGCCCACATCCCAGTGTCCTGTACTCGTGATTTAATAGTCTCATCAAGCTCTAGATCGGCCCAGAGCTTGAAAAAGTCAGGTCAACATAGATTCTCATTAGAATTCTTTGTTGATATTATTCTAATGTACAATGGTGATATTGGAGGCACCTACATTGATGGTCATCAAGACCCAGGGAAGTTCACCACTTTTCTATGTAGGATGTGCGATTCTTTGATTAGGAATAATTTGGAATAGGTGCATTCTTGACATTTTGTATTCCAATATCCCAAATAGCAAGAGATAAACTACCATTTGTCCCAAAAGTTCACACTGTTAGAAAATGGTAATTTAATTATTTAACTATTATTCTAACACTCTTCATGTGTGGGCCTAGACTCCCTCTCAATAAGTGGGGTCTAGCACATAATTTTTTTATATATTTTAAAATGGGAGTAGAGTGGAGACAAGGTTTGAGCTCATGACTGCTTGCTCTGATTCCATGATAAAGTACTGCTCGTCCCAAACGTTTAACCTGTTAGGAAAGGGAAAATTTAATCATTTAAGAATTCTTCTAACACTAAGGAACCAGATCATATGAGGTGGAATTTTACAGTAATGGAAGGTTTGATGCTAGGTCTTAGAGGTTCCTGTGGTGGTTATTTCTCCTGGAAAAGCATTTGAAGTGTTTTGGCTCCAAAAAGAGTTGCTTTCTTCGTGTGGACAAGAACATAGGGGGAAGGTATTAACTTGTGATAGTTTCATGAAGAGAGGAATTCCTATGGTAGAAATGGTGTTGCATGTGTAGGTGTAGCAGTGGATCTAATACCGTTTGTTGTTGCATTATAACACAACTTATGAATTATGAACTTTTTTTTTTGGTGTTTGGGGCTCTTTTGGTAATCCTAAAAGTGTGTTCGAGTGACTAAGTGGATGGAGGAATTGGTTTGTCAAACACTCCCCCATTGTTTGGAATTTGACTCTCTTATGTCTAATGTGGACAGTTTGGAGAGAGAGAAATCAGTGTAGTTTTGAAGATGTGGAGCTCTCATTTGTTCATTTAAAATCTTCTTTTATAATAACATTGTTCAAATGGTCTTGTGTATCAAGTCATAGAGAAATCCATTCTATTATTGATTCTATTCATTCTCTTTCCTTTTGATTATAATTCTCAATTAGGACCGTTACTTGTTTAAGTATGGGATAGTTCCTTTTCATCAATAAAAATTTCATTACTTAACACCCCCGCCCCCCCCTCCCCCCACCAAAAAAAAAAAAAGAAAGAGAAAATTTCATAACAGTAACAGTATAGTGGCATTATGGGATAGACGGAGTATGTTACTAGTTTTGTTTTGTTTTTTTTAAACTATCAAAAGAAAATGATATTATCAAACCTTCGATGTCATTTGGTATAATTAATTCAATAATAATGGTTGTTTAAGGGGGGTCATTCTTTTTATGGGCAGTGGGCAGCTGCATAGGGTCGGATTCTTACTATCGGTAACCTTGTTAAGAGGGTACTCCCCCATGTTGATTGGTACTGCATGTGTCGCTGTGATGGGGAAATTGTGGATCATCTTTTGCTTCACTGTGAGTTTGCTCATATGTTGCGGAGTGAAGTTTTCCTAATATTTAGGATTCAATGGGTGATGCTGGAAAATGTAACATCTCTTTGTATGGGTGGAGGACCTGGTTGGGGAAGCATTCCTCATATGTTTGAAATTTGCTACCAGCGTGTCTGAAGTGGTTAGTTTGGCGGGAACGTAACAGCTGCACTTTTGAGGATGTTGTGAAACCTTTTGATCATTTGAAGTCCTTGCTAATACCGGACTTTGTTTGATTGGTCTTGGGCTTGGAGTTTTACAGAGTGTACTTCCATTTCTGATTTCTTACACTCTGTTAGAATTTCTATTTGATTTGCTTGTAATTGCTTTAAGAACTATGTGTTCATCATCATGAACATAGAGTACTTTTCTTTATCAATAAAATTTCTATTACTTATAAATAAATAAATAAAAAAAAAGGTTTCCAAGAGCCTAGTAGCTCAATGGATACCTTTTAGTATTTTCAACGGAGATATCTAGGGTTAAAATACCCCCTCCCCTAACTATCAAATTATCAAAAAGAATGGTTAAATGGGATGTTCAGTATGCTTGCAATGGTTTTCTGTTGATCATTCTTGCTAGTGTATTTAAATGTTTGTAGACAAAATAAAATGTGACATTAGGTAGTTTTCTAGCAGAAAAGCTATTCTGAAACATTTAGAGTTGTTATGTCTCGGCTTCTAGACCCCCTCTTGTTTGCAAATTAATTGATGTCAATGGTTAGCTTGTCATCTATGTATGTTTTGGTTTTCAATCTTCCCATTTTTTCTTTAAACCTCTGGATAATATGTTTATTTATTTATTTATTTTTTATATCACTTATGTTTTCAGGTACCTCTTTTTATTCCTGAAGTTTGTGGCATCTGTAATTCCGACAATCGAATATGATTACACCCTAGACTTTGATCTTGGTAGATCAAGCAATTGATGAGAGGTAAATCCTATCTTTATCTTAATTTCCCCCTTTCTCTATGTTCTTAAATATAGCTGATTGTGATACAA
This sequence comes from Notholithocarpus densiflorus, assembly GCA_030021035.2. Taxonomy (NCBI): domain Eukaryota; kingdom Viridiplantae; phylum Streptophyta; class Magnoliopsida; order Fagales; family Fagaceae; genus Notholithocarpus; species Notholithocarpus densiflorus. Next base: position 289,280 of record JARYZH020000320.1, on the reverse strand, counting down.
ATGAATTTAAGAAGTAATGTTAAGTCTCTATTATGATTGGTGATTATGGAATATAATTTTGATTAGACATAACTGTTTTTAGTATTCCCTCATTAATGTATGGTTGTACTTTCAGGGAGAAGTTATAACTAAGTGCTGGCTAAAGAAAAATTACCAATATATATATATATACACATATATTCATTACTATTCTTGTATTCCCACCCTATGAACATAACATGCATATTGGCTAAACAACGTATCGATGAAAGCTAATCTTAGTTGAACTCAAATTACTAATCCTTTAAAGTAGTCTAAACTAATCCAAATACATAACGATAAAGATAAAAGATAATCCCCTCATTTGGTGTTTGTGCCAATTCCCTTGAGGGGGAGAGACTTGACCTTGTCGAGTAAAGCTCTCAATGATCAGGCAACATCAAATGAACCTCCCTCATCTATCCACAGGTTGATTGGGTCAGCACGATATTTCTTTCGACGCCCGTAGGTACGTGTGATCGGAGGTTAAGATGGGGTAGAAGTGAGTGCATCTAAGTAATCCATATGCTCTAGGAGATTGGGATCAAGCTGCTGTAGGATGTAGCTCCTCTCTAGTAATCCACGTGCAATCGGATTCTATTCGTCCTCGCCAACAAACCAAGAAGTGTTAGACAGCTCCATCCTTGGTGAAAATAGTTTGCTCATCCAAAATTACATCACTAATATCTTTATGTACTTGTTGAAAAATAGGTGGTGTAAGGTTGGGCTAGGGTTGGCCAATGGAATAGGGAAATGATCCTCAAAAGGATCATTTGGGAAAAATGTTGGACCTTTAAAAGTAATTAAATCCTTTATTAAAGGTGGAACTAATGCCATAATCAGATGAAATATCTATGACATATGCATTATGTCCAATTTGCTTAAATACCTTGAATGGACCTAAACTACGGGCCTGCAGTTTCTTGACGGTTCCTAAAGGATATCGTTTAGGCCTGATTTGAATCATGATGTAATCCCCTAAATTGAAATTTAAATGGTGTCGACGTGAATCAAACCGAGTTTTATATTTAATATTACTAGCATGAATTTGATTGCTGATGTCTATATGGAACTCATGCATGTGACTGACAAACTCTACTGTAGACTCAAAAACCCTAGCATGTGGTGACTTAGGGAGAACTTGCCTTACTTCACACAATCAGTGATTGGTGCCATGATTGTATTGAATCCACGTATGAAGCAACGATAAAAGTTTGTGAGCCCATGGAAAATTTGAATTTCATGGATGTTTTTGGGCTCGTGCCATTCCACTATTATGGCTTTAAGCTTCTATGGGTCAATAGACACTTCTTCAGATGAGACCACAAACCTAAGAAAATGACTATTAGTAAAGAAAGTACACTTCTTGAGGTTTGCATTCAATTTCAAGCTTTATCTCCTTAGAGTGGAACACTTCACCTCAACTGGCTAAGCATCGCAAGCAAAACACTGGTCTTTATAATCTACCTATACCACATCGCCCTTGGGAAGATAAAAACATGGATTTCATACTAGGTCTTCCTCACACCCTTAGAAAGTACGATTCCATTCTTGTATTGATAGATAGATTCTTTAAAATGGCTTATTTCATCCCATGCTCCAAAACTTTTGATGCGTCTAAGGTTGCAAGCTTTTCTTTGATGAGATTGTCAAATTATATGGCTTCCTAAACCATTGTATCAAATAGAGATGTTAGGTTCATGAGCTACTTTTGGAAAACTCTTTGGTGTATGTTAAGGACGTAATTGGAATTCTCTACCACATGCCATTCCTAAACTAATGGTTAGAATGAAGTTGTCAATGGAAGTCTAGGCAATCTACTTAGATGCCTCATAGGCAAGAATGGTAAGAGTTTGGATTCTATCCTCCCAGTAGCCAATTTGCATATAATAATTCATTCAATAGGTCCACATGCATGAGTCCCTTTGAGATTGTGCACGGTTATAAGCCTAGGAGACCTTTAGACCTTCTACCTATGTCACCACATGCTAGGGTTTCTAAGTTTGCAGTAGAGTCTACCAGCCACTTGCCTGAGTTGCATAAAGAGATTAACAAAAAAAATTCTTGCTAGTAATATTAAATATAAAATTCAAGTTGATTTACATTGACGTCTTTTAGACTTTGATGTAGGGGATTATGTCATGATTCGAATTAGGCCTGATCGGTATCTCCAAGAATTGTTAAGAAACTGTAGGCCTGCAATGCTGGTCCATTCAAGGTATTAAAGCGAATTGGACCTAATTAATATGTCATAGATATTTCATTTGATATATGGCATTAATTCCATCTTTAATTCCTTTTAAAGGTTCAACAATTATCCTGAATGATCCTTTTGAGGATCTCTCTCTGCTCCATTGGCCAACTTCATCCCTGACTCTACGCCATCTATTTTCATACAATCACATAAAGATATCATTGATGTAATTTTGGACGGGCAAACTATTTCGCCAATAATGGAGTGGTTCAACACTTCTTGGTTCGTTGGTGAGGACAACTAGAGTTTGATTGCACGTGGATTACTAGAGAGGAGTTGCAGTAGCTTGATCCCAATCTCCTAGAGCACCTGGATTACTTGGATGCACTCATTGTTACCCCATCTCGACCTCTGATCACACGTACCTACGAGCATTGCAAGAAACAATGTGTTGATCTAGTCAACCAGTGGATAGATGATGGGAGGTTCATTTGATGTATTGCGAGCTTTACTCGATAGAGTCAAGTCTCTCCCACCCTGGGGTCTCATCTTCCTTTCTTTCATCCATTCCCATTTTTCTCCCATCTTCCCTTTCTTCAACTATTCCCATTTTCCACTTCTTCCTTTTGACTTCCTTGCTGCCATATGTAGTTTCCAGATATTTTAATCAACAGACAGCCAAAGCCTTGACCCTTTAAAAAAAAAAAGAAGAAGTCATTATACATCTAAACCTTGAATTGACTTCACTCTTTGGATTTGATCGAGGAAGTGAGAGGGAAGCATCACTGAGTAAGATGAAAAAAGGCATTAGTGAAAAACTAAAAGATGCTTTATATTTCGGTGACTCGACTATCCTCTCTTGCCAACATTTACAATAAAACTAATGTCTTGAAACACATTTTCATTTACAAAAGAAATTATGTCCTTAAGATATTATTTCATTTAAAATAGAAATCATGTATTCAAGAAAGAGATTAAATTCTATAAGGATTTGGTTTAAACCCTTTGGTTTACACCCTACAATAAGGACATGCCACATCATCATATTACTAAAACATAAATACATCGGATCACACGGGATGACATCTCAATAGACACCATATTTCAGGTTTAAAGTAAAACACTAATGTGGTGTAATTATGTGTGGTGGGATGTATTGAGTTTTTAGTAAAATGCTGATATGATAATATCTTATTGGATGGTGTAAAACATGAGTTTTACACCCCATCCTTACCAATCCGGACTTTCAAGAAATGGTTTTTATTGTGAAATAGTGTCTTTTGCAAATGTGGCAACGTTGCCAACTTGCCATATGTGTAACTACCAACTCTACCTAAAATCATGTATTTTGGTGACAATTTCAAAAGTACCATATTTGGTGAAAAAGTTTCAAATATACTTTACTTTTAGGAATAGTTTTTTAAAATGCAAGTTTTTGCTAAAAGACTCCAACACCTTTTTGCTTATTTTTCTCAAATGAAGAAAACCCAAGAAAATCTCTCCCTCTCTCTCCACTGCACTCTTCTCTTCCAACAACCATATTTTTGTAAGGCAATATTCATGCAAATTGTGATTGTTTTAGGGTTATTAGGGACATTGCACTTGAGTAAGTTAACATAGTGTAGACACTCAATTTCGCACCCATAATTTAACCTTGGAAGATAACAAAATGGTCATTTTATGTACCCAAAAAATCATGGTTGCATTTTAGTTATTAACTCATTCATCATATAGCATGAAAATGATCTTGAGGTTCCAATGGTCACAACGATGTGTTCTGTTTCCAAATCGGACAATCGGATTGAAAGATATCATAAGATCAAGTTTCAACAGTTCGCATGCATTCATTTTGGTGAAACCTATCACATATGATTGATTTGAATTAATTTTGATTGGTTGTTAATTAAAATTAATTAAATGAATTTTTGTGATTGGTGAAATATTTTTATTAAATTGTGATTTGAGGCATTGGAATAAAAGAAATAAGCTGATAATATTAAATTTGGACTGATAATTATAGATTTTTGGGATAATTATTTTAAAAATCCTAATTATCACTTTGGGATGATGTTTATCATGAAAATAACTCTAAAATTTGTCCAAATACAGTTTTAGACTTGGAAAACACTTCAAAAACTTGTTAATAAAGTAGTAGTTTTCAGATTCACGTTGCAGGACACTTTTGGCATAGTAAACATCAAAATTCGGACTAGGCTATTTCTGGCAAAGTTGTAGGGCATTGAATTTTCCTTCAGTTGTCAAAATTTCAGCTCAATCCGAATTTTGAGTATAGAGATATGGTCAAAATCTTGAAACGTATTCAGATCTGAAAATTCAGCTCAATTCTTATCCAAATCCTTTTTTTTTATTTGGATTTTTCCCTACATTTTTTTGCTTATTTTTTAAGCTGATCTGACTTATTTTTTAAGCAATTAACACCTCTATAAATAGAGGAAAATACCCAAAATTTAGCACTTTCTTCCCCTAAGGTAAAAGAACCTCTTGAAGTTCTTTAGAACGTCTGATCTTCACTAGACCAAAAACTTCTAAAGATCATTCCCTTCAAGATTTTCTTTTCTGGTAGTAAGCATTCTTTATATCATATAATCATCATGTAGGAAAATTAATCATGGCAGCATGAGCATGAGAAGCAATCATGTGAACAATCTTAATGAGCATACAAAGAAATCATATGAACAATCAAAGCATGTGAAGAAAATTAAAACCTACTAACCTGCATGAATGAATGAAAACAAAGGGGATTTCTTTAGAAATTAGAGAGAAGAGATCTTTCTAAGGTCTAAAAAAGGCTCACTAACACAGAAGAAAATCTTGAAGAGAATGATCTCTAGAAGTTTTTGGTCTAGTGAAGATCAGAAGTTTTAAAAGATTTCAAGAGGTTTTTTTTATGTTAGGGGAAAAGGGTGTTGAATTTTGGGTATTTTCTCTATTTATAGAGGTGTTAATTGCTTAAAAAAAAGTCAGATCAGCTTAAAAAATAAGCAAAAAAATGTAGGAGGAAAATCCTCAAAAAAAAAAAAAAAGACTTGGATAAGAATTGAGCTGGATTTTCAAATCTGAACACATTTCAGTATTCTGACCATATGTCTCTACTCAAAATTTGTATTGAGCTGAAATTTTGATAGCTGAAGGAAAATTCGATTCCCTACAACTTTGCTAGAAATAGCCTAGTTCGAATTTTGATGTTTACTATGCCAAAATTGTCCTGAAACGTGAATCTGAAAATTGATACTTGATTAACTCGGTTTTGAAGTGTTTTCCAAGTCTAAAACTGTATTTGGACGAATTTTAGAGTATTTTCATGATAAACTTCATCCCAATGTGATAATTAGGATTTTTAAAATAATTATTTTTTAAGATAATTATGCCAAAAATCTAATTCTTAGTCCAAATTTAATATTATCAACTTATTTCTTTTATTCTTATGCAACAAATCACACTTTAATAAAAATATTCCACCAATCACAAAATTCATTTAATTAATTTTAATTAACAACCAATCAAAATTAATTCAAATTAATCATAAGTGATAGGTTTTATAATGAATGCATGCAGACTATTGAAACTTGATCTTACGATATCTTTTGATTCGACCGTCCGATTTGAAAACCGAATGCATAGTTGTGATCATTGGAAACTCAAGATCATTTTCATGTGGTATGATGAATGAATTAATGACTAAAATGCAACCATGATTTTTGGGTACATGAAATTGTCATTTTCGATTGAGGGATGAAGTGAAATGATAGTGGAAGTTCAAGGTTTTGATTGAAATAATTGGAAACTCAAGATCGAATTTGTTACCAATCTTAAATTCTAGGAGGAATTAAATTTTGATAATAATGATGACAATATCATGGTATTGATAGTAATAATGATATAAATATATATATATTTTTTTTGTAATATGATAATGCAACAACAATCTTAAAAGGCTGGGAAAGAAACAGAATGGCCGAAGTGATATACAGGTATACCATGTCAATGTATATTGATTCACGTGTGGAAGACCCCGTACTTTCTTTTTTTCATATATTCAGTGCCACATGATTTTGTTGTTTGTAAATTAGTTAATTGTGTTCTTGATGTCTGACATCTTTTTGATTCAATGTTTTTAATGTGGAATGATATGTCTTGCCAGATGGAAGCCACAGGTTTAATGTATAATGCAAGCAGAAATCAGTCAACTGTATCTGTTTATTAGTAATTTATGCTAGACTGACCACAGTTGTGGAATCTGTTCTGTAATTATTGTTGTACAGTTTTCTGTATATTAAAGGGAGACAATCGCTTATTGAAGCTGTCTATAGTTGGCATGCCCTACTCAATAAGCCAGGGTTGAAGTTGAGTTGCTCATTATTGGCATAACAAAGCTGTTTTATTTAATAAATAGAACTCAAAAGAGTTCAGACGTGAATATATGGTTTTTTTTTTTCTCCCCCTGCTTTTCTTTTCTTTTTGACTTACTTGGGAAAAAGGGGGTGTGGGTGACTCTGTACAGACTACAGAGCCACAACAAAAACACCCCAACCCTTTTCTAAGGGAAGCAGGAAAATATAAGTGGCACCATAAATTTTCTTTCCCCCCCTTATATTTAGCATATTCTGGGCCCCTTTCCGTCTCCTCTTCCTTCTTTCTAGTCTCCTCTACTCTCCTTTTCTTTCGTTCAAAACATATAGGAATATCACATGAGCTGTAATTCACCTAAGCCACAAGGAAGTATGCAAGGATCATTTGCACACCCCTAGAATTATGGAAAACTCCTATATATTTTGGATGCTTTGCAAGTTGTAACATAGCAGGAGAAGCCTCTTTAACATATTTTCGTACATGAAACTTCGACAGGGACTTCAAAGAATGGCTAAGTGGCTGATACGGTGTATTATATAACTAAACAGAGCGTGATTCTATTCAAGTTCAAGAAACATAAGATAATTCTTAATTTCGAGGAAGAAGCTAACATTAAATTAGATCCCGCTTCGTCGATATTTTGTAATCTTTTTGTCCTTTCATCCATTATTAGCTAGCTGCTCAGCACAAGGCCAATAGATTACAAAGAAAAAGAACAAAAAAAAAAGGGGAACTTTTCCACTTCACATTTTAAGTAGGATTTTAACAATTTCAATTTTGAAAAAAAAAAAAATTGTAAAATAATTGTAACAAGTATTGTTGGAAAAATTCTATAAGTGATATATGCATTTGAAAAAGAATATAGTAGTTTTATATAATCAAGAATTATTATAATACATTACATGTTTGAAAATCATTATGGTTATTTTCATCATTAGCTTTATGTTATATATATAATTTCATTTTTTTTTCTAACTCTTTTTTATGAATTTATTTGTTCATTATTAGTGAGATTTTCATCTTCTTCTTTCTTTTCTTTTCTTCTGTTTTTTTAATCTATAGTTTTTATACACCAATATAATTGATGATTTCTAGTAGGCATTAATATAAAAAGAAAATTATTTACAAATAAAAGAAACACTATCACAATATAAAATAAAAGAATAAAATATATTATAAAGCACAGACCAATAGCATTTAATTTATCAAATATACTATTGGAATTTCACCTAACAATGGAATCACTAAATATCTACAACCTAACTTCAGAAGCAAAGATGAATTCAACACATCACTCAATGAATTTATTCTAATGAATTTATTCTAACCAAACTAAGATTAATTTCATATAGAGATTCTAATATCATAATTCAAACATAAAATCTAACAAAAAGAGAAGAGAATTTATTATTAATTAAAAAAAAAGAGTCTTAATTCACCTTTGGTAAGGCGATGCATGGCACAATGAAGGGAAACTGAAATCTATTTCCAAATTTAATTTGGTGGAGAGAGAGAGAGAGAGATTGTTTAGGGTGTAATCATGTGAGAGATTAGGTGATTAATTTTGACAATCTATTGTGTAAAATAGTTATTTGACATGCTCATAATTTTTTTAAAACAACTTAAGAGTGTTAATTTGATTGAATTTCTATTAGTTCATAATTGTTTGGGTCTTCTTAAGAGTGGAGGAAAGAGTACACATCTATCTCTCTCTCTCTCTCACACACACACACACATAAATTAGTTGCCACAATTTTGGGGTCTTTCTTTAGCGAGAAGCCTTACATTGTGGCATAGGCCTAGAGCTGACCCTATCTAAGTTCACTACCGACACTGCTTTTATTATACACCAATCACAACATGTCATGTCAATAATTGTGAAAAAAAAAAATGTAGCGTTAGTGTTTGGCCAAAATAATTAATTCAATTCAATTTAACTATAGATTTAAATTTAATTAGAAAACTTAATATACTGCACCTAAATAAAGTTACTATCCCTAAATTTTAACCAAGGCAAAGAGCCAGCTTCGTTACACAGTGTGGTTTCAACGTATGTATCCCCTCTATATAGGTGCTTCCCTTCTGACACCCTATAAACATCATCTTTTGCCAAAGATCCAACGCAGAAGAAGGGGAATTAAGAAACAAAAATGGCGAACGGCCGGTGCTCCATCCTCCTCATTGCTCTCTTCCTCTTTGCTACCACAGGAGACTCCACTGTAAGCACTAATCACCACCATACTTTCATCTTTTTTTTATTCTCTCTTCCTTAATTAGAGTTAGATGTCTCCTGTCTTCACCATCGCCGCCATCATCATAATATCTAATGACTTTGATTGTTTCATATCCAACGATGGTTGCACTCTTTCACATCATGTTTACACTTTCTGTATCATGTGTAAAATGCAGTTATGTGATTCTTTCACATCATATTCACACCCCTTTTGTATCATATGCAAATGTGGTTATTTGATGTAAAAGCATAGACATTATATGAAACATTTGTGTGAAACAATAATAAGCCATATGCCCATATCTAATATGTGATTTTCAGATAAGTGAAAAGTAGACTTGGTGAGAATATCAAATTTGAACATCCATTACAAAACCATTGATAAACATTAATTATTTATACCATTTCCCATATATACATGCATGCATGAAGAATTCATCTATTCCATATTCGATGAGATCAATATTCTTTGTCTAAATAATTACCATTCATGCATATATGCAGAAGGAGGAATGTGTGTACACCCTGTTCGTGAAGACAGGGTCAGTGATCAAAGGTGGTACAGACTCCAAGATCAGCCTCACCCTTGGCGACCCTTCAGGCAGGTCTGTGTCGGTTCCAAATCTAGAATCATGGGGGCTAATGGGTCCTAAACACGACTACTTCGAGCGTGGCAATGTGGATGCATTCAGTGGCCGAGGACCTTGCATTGGTGCATCGGCCTGCAGACTCAACCTGACCTCGGATGGTTCTGGCTCGCACTCCGGTTGGTTCTGTGACTACGTTGAAGTCACGTCCTCAGGGCCTCACAAAGCATGTTCACAGAGCATCTTCTACGTTGATCGTTGGCTTGCCAATGATGCTCCTCCGTATAAGCTTAGCGTTGTTCTTGATGGGTGTGACACGTGGAACAATGCTGCAGAAAATGACTCAAATCAGCGCAGAAATAGTGGGCGCTTTGCTGTTGGGAATCCCAAATCATTTGCTTATTCCGCTTCAGAATAGAACAATGTGGAGATGTAAAAGCCGAGATTTTGGTGTTATTTTTTGGGATAACTATGATTTTTTGTGTGCGACGACCTTGTGAGTGTGACTCGGATGCCTTCTAATTCAAATTACTATTTTTGAAGCCATCCTTCTTCTTCTTTCTTTTGCTGGGGGGTTATAATAAAATTCTAATTAGAAATTCCATAATTTCAATCAAATGAATTTGTATACTCAAAAAAAAAAAAAAAAAAAAAATTAATGAATTTGTAAAATAGTAATATTGTTCATATAATGGATTAAGTTAACTTAAGAAAATAGTAGCACTGTTATCTACCAAAGGAGATGAAAACAATCAAAGCATACAACTTGGCCGTTTAATTATGTGAATTTGAATCACCACCCATAACCATATATTTAGCTTTTATTTTTAGATAACCGTATATATTTAGATTGCTCCTAGAATCTGATATATTTAAAATTTACTTAAATATATTTGATATTGATGGGAATATGCTTGATGATACTCCCCTTTCCATGAAATCTGTAATGACGAAAGATCTCCCCCTAATAAGGCAAATTCAAGAAATGAACGTCAAAAGTCTTATAACTTAGTGAAATAGTTTTCTCTCCTCTGTTAGAAGAATCAAGATTCAAATCCCCACCCCCCATTGTTGTAACTATCAAATTATCGGAAAAAACTCAAGAGATGGATGATCCCTTATTTAGGTGGGATAAAACTTCCAAAGCACAAGTCCAAATCTATGTGGGATAAAACTTCCAAAGCACAACTCCAAATCTATGGAGGTAATGGTCATAACCCTTTACATCAAGCCATGATGCATGCCATACAATCTCGCCCCAATTGCACGATAAACATGCCATAAGGGCCCAATCTTGGAAGGTTGCTGGAATCTCGAAGTAGACCGAAAGTGCTCTACATACAATCAACCGTGACACCCAAGAGATATGAAAAAACATAAGAAGAAAATAAATCATTTTTATCAAAAGAGGTTGTGAGCCCTAGGCATAAGCATCAGAGAAAGTTTTGACTGGCATCATATCAATGCCTCCCCTGAGCTATTTGATTGATCTTCCATATGCAAGTTATCTCTTGATCCATTTCTAATATAAACTAGGTTTAGGTTATATTTGATTTGATTTTAATAATAGTTACACAATTTAATAAGTACAATAAATTAATATTTTGTTAGTCTCACCATTTGATTAATGATTAATTATTTTATAAGTTTAATTTCATATCTATTGAATATCATTCACAATCAAAATCATGCCTTTAAGTGTATTTTAAAATAATAAAACAACTGATTCTCAAAAATAATAATAATAATAATAATAATAATAATAATAATAATAATAATAATAATAATAAAACAATTATAGTTTCATCAATATATAAATGCGATAACTCTCAATCTATGTTCACTTGATCTATTTGACGAGCATTATATGGATAATTTTTTTCAAATTATATACGAATATGATATTATAAATAGAATGGTGAAGAACATCCAATTAATACAAAATTTAGTATGCATAATAAGAATAATGAGGATGAGTAATCCAATGATAGAAAATTTAAAATATTAATATAAAAACTTATTGAGTGGTGTAACAAGCATACAAAATTTGTAGTACATGTTAAGAATAATGAGAACTTATAATTTAAGAGTGAAAATTTTAAATATTAAGCCAATAATAAGTCATTAAATTCACAAAAAAAGAAAAAAGAAAAAAAAAGTGGTGGAATGCCTACAAGAGTTTCCACGAATAACTATCTATTTTAATGTTCAATTTCAATGATATTAGTGAAGCAAAAAAGAAAAAATTCTATATAAAAAATAATTACTTAATATGTGTATGGTATTTGACACACTAATATAGTAGATATAAAATTTAAATGAAAATGTTATTCATATGATCCATTGCTCATAAGGTAGTGTGAGTGATCATACTGGTAGACATAAGATTTATTAGTGATAAATAAGTAGGCGGAAATGCACTTTTCGTCTCTATATTTTGCCCCGATTCTCATTTTGGTCCCTATATTTTGTTTTTACCACATTTAGTCCTTATTTAGAAAAGCGCCATTCATTTTAGTCCCTACGGTCAGTGCCTTAACGAAAATATCCTAGGTGGCAAACGGCGGATTAAATTATTAATTTCTCTCTTATGTGTCACCACTCCTCTTGCCAGATCACCTTCCTACCTTAATTTCTTGCACGTGAGCCTCATGTGACACACTCACACGTGTGTGTCACTCCCTTTTAAACCACCACGTCCAACGGAATATCAATCCCTAATCCCCATTTTTCACGATCTGAGCTCCTCTAACCTAAATTTCTTGTTCCTCTCCTCTTGTACATCTGAGCTTCTCTGCCTCTGCCCTTACCTCGAAATCACATACCATGGAATCAAGCTTTATATCAACTGGTGGAAGCCTAAGGAGAAGAGGTCCAACGAGATACTTTTGTGGTGAGAAACTAGTGGTAGTGGTGTTGTGGACAGTGGACAACCCTGGCAGAAGGTTTTATGGTTGTCCAAATTACTGGGTAATGTTTAATATTAAAGAAAAAAAAAATTTTCTAGTATTTTGCTGCGATTTTGGTAAGCATACATATGGATTCAATCTTTGATTTCAATTTCAGGTTGGACGCAAATGTAGATTTTTTGAATGGCGTGATGATGAAATATGTGAGCGTTACAAAGTGCTTATTCCAGAGCAAAGGCAGAGGATTATCACACTTGAGGCTCAAATTGCAAGCTGCAAGAGGAGAGAGAAGTTTTTGGCAGGAATGTTGGCACAATCTTTAGCGATTTGTGGGATATGCCTTTGTGTGATTTTGTCTTTGGTTGGTTAGATAGGTGGGTGACCTCCTAGTTAGATAGGTCATTTTAGTTATGGAAGGTTTGTAGTTTGGTTAGATAGGTGGGGTTAGTTTTTGCAGTTGGTTAGTAAAACTTTTTGGTTGTTGTTGGCAGTTTTTGTAATATTAAGCTTCAAATTAGCAATTTCCCACCTGATGCTCTACTTGTTCTTGGAAATAGTTATCAATGGAACAACAAATTTCATTACTTTGGACATATGCTTGATGTTATGATATTCAATTGTCAAGGCAGATGCTTGATGTTAAAAATATTTGGAGTTACTTTTGATTTTAATTCATGATATGCAGCTGGAATTCTTCTTCTAATTTGAAATAAAAGGTTAAGGGTATCGGGTAAATGGGTTGTTGTAGTTTTGTCTTTGTTTCTTATGTCTAATATACTGATATAATGAAATGGCATGATCTGATATAGTATGCTACTTCTCATACTTCCCAAACTATCACAAAATGGCAACAAGAAAAACTGCCAATTTGCTGCTGAAATTCAAATACCTGCTTCTCAATATAGAAAATGCTATTGAGAATCTGTCAACACATAATGCTACTTCTCATACTTCCCAAACTATCACAAAATGGCAACAAGTAAATGAGATCATTGTCAATTTGCTATTGAAATTCGAACATACACTACTGCTGCAAATAAAGTTTTGGTGTACCAAAATAATTACCAAAAAGAGGCCATTGTTCAACCATTACATTATTACACCAAACTTAGGCCAATTGTTTAGCCAGTACAAAAAGAAGGCCAAAAAGGCTTGAACATAACAACAAAAAAACAAGGGAGTTCAATCAAGAGCCACTGTCAGATTGCTTATCTTCCTGGACCATGCACAAAGGACTGGCTTTCAGCAAACTTCATTGCTTTCATGTACCTTGATGCATTACCAGTTGCATTGAGAGTCTCAGATGTGACTACCCTGTTCTTCTTCTGCCTTTTCTGGCTTGGATTGGATGTGGTATCACTTGAGTGTGGAGGTGCACTTCTGAGGGTAGCAGTGTTGGAGGTTGGAGGTGCAATTCGGTTGTTAGTAGTGTTGGAGGTGGGAGGTGCACTTCTGAGGTTAATAGTGTTGGAGGTTGGAGGTGCACTTCTGTTGTTGGCCTACAAACGATCTTAGGTTAGTACAGTTATCATTTCAAAAAAAAAAAAAAATGCTACTGCCCATGTCCAAACAATCTGTTAAAAGGTTGGAGTTTAAACATTTTACCTGCTTAGTCCTCTTATTAGTTTGCTTGGCATTCCCTGGTAGGGAAGAGTTCCCCCCAACCTCTCCCTTGCAGCTTCTTCTATTATGCCCTAATTTGCCATAAGACTTGCACTGCTTGGAGATACCTACTCCCCTTCGTTTCCTTCCATTTATTGGTTCATTAGGCTCTTTAGCTTTCTTCTTCTTTGGCTTGCTAGGAGGTCTTCTCTTGATAGGAGGCTGTACAGGTGAAAGGACACTAGGTCTCCACATATTCTGCCCATTAATTGAATCTATAAGTGGCTCAGTGGCGGCACCACGTTCAGGCCAAGATGGTCCTAGGACCACCCTGACTTGAAAAAAAAAATTTATATATAATAATTTAAAATTTTTTATTTGTTTACCCTTTAAAAAAAAATTAGGAACACTTTCAATTTTTTTTATGCCAATAAAATTAAATTTTGGTGGATTATTTGTTCTACTTTCAAGCAAAAAAAAAAAAAAAAAAGCCCAAAAAAATTTTTGAACTAAAATTTGAAAAAAAAAAAAATTGTAACAGAGCAAGCCCACCCAGGGAAAAAAAGCCTAAGATCAATCCTAAACAGCAGATGGTAAAGCAAACCCAACCTAAAGAAAAAAACAATAGATGGTAAAGCAAACCCACGGATTCTCAAAAAAAAAAAAAAAAAAAACCAAAACCCAATACGCGTCCATCGATTCATCAAATGGTAAAGCAAAAACTGAAATCAAAAACCTAACTTAAAGAAAAAAACTTCATCAACGACAACGACCAATGGACCAAGCACATCGGCGCGATGGCGCCTCTGCCTCAAACTTAAGCAACAGAGCACATCGGTCATCGCATCGGGCCTTAAACTCGAGCTCCAGAGCACATCAGGTATCGGAGATCGGTCATGCTTGGCCTCGAATCCTTCCTCGCCTCGACGTGCTGCCCGACGGCGCCGCCCCTCAGGCCTCCCTGCTCCTTCAAGGTATTTCATCTTTACACTTTACTTCTCTCTCTTTTTCTCTCTTACATCTTTGGGTTAATGGGTTTGCTGTGGTTTGAGACTCTCTGTCTCTCTATCTCTCTTTATCTGAAGACTGAAATGAGACTCTCTCTCTCTTTATCTGATTCTCTCTCTTTCTCTTTGAACTGTAATTGGCTTTACAGCTTTACTTTATAACTTTATTTGCCCCTGTTTTGACTTTATTCGTTAGTGAGTTGCTAAGTTTGTCTTTTAGTATATTGTGAATTTATCTTATTGGCTCTTGTGACTAGGGGCCATGGGGCTTGTCTGTTAAGTGGGGGGGGTGGATAGGGCGATGAGGCCAGGGTGGGATATTTGAATTGGGGAAGTAAAGGCATACAGAGGCAGTTAGCCTAACTTACCAATAAAAGACAAAATTAAATTATGTTAGGACTTAGGCACTAGGCAGGCAGTGGGTTGAACCGTGGATAATGCACATGAGGTGTGTGCTAGTGCACATCGGGTGTGTGCTAGTAGTTAGTAAAGAAAATTAATGAAGCAACTAAACAACAATAATTAATAATTTAATTAACCAATACATTGTAAAAGACAAACAAATTAAATTATGTTAGGCTAAACAACAATTAATAATTTTATAATTAATGAAACAACAATACAACAAATTATAGTTTATAAAAGACAAGCAAATTAATGAAACAACTAAACAACAATAATTAATAATTTTATTAATATTTCAAATGAACTTATAGTTTATTGTTTATTCTTTTAATAGAATTATGGATAAATATTTGATAAGAAAACCACGTATCCAAGATTCATCTCCTGTGCAATATTCATCTTCATTTTCTAAGCGAATTCGTGTTGACTTTAACTTAGAAAATCTTCCTTCAGATCCTGGGCTACGAGAAAAAATACATCTTATCATCCTAATAATCATGATGAAATAAGAAGATATTATTTTAAAAAAGGCCTTTGTCAACCTGTTTTCCAAAACCATGATTACCCTCTAACATATTTTTCTGGAAAGCCCCGTCGATTTAGATCCGAATGGTTTGTAAATAGAAAGTGGTTGGAATATAGTATAGACAAGGATGCAATATTTTGTTTATATTGTTACCTATTTGGGCAAGATGTTGGTAAGCAAGGAGGATGTGAGACTTTTGTAACAAGGGGATTCAAACTTTGGAATCAGAAAGAGAAGTTAAATTCCCATGTTGGAAGAGTTAATAGTGCTCATAACCAAGCTGTCAAGAAGAGTGAAGATCTAATGAAGGAAAAGCAACACATTCAAAGTGTTTTGGTTAAGCAATCAAATCAAGATAAAATTGAATATCGGGTTCAATTAAATGCAATAATTGATTGTATAAGATTCCTTTTATGCTGGGGATTAGCTTTCGTGGTCACGATGAATCTCAAGGTTCAAGTGATAAAGGAAATTTCCTTGAGCTTCTATAATTTTTGGGGGATCACAATGAATCTATCAATGAAGTGTTGCAAAAAGCTCTGAAAAATTGCAAGCTTACTCACCATGAAATTCAAAAAGACATTGTGAATGCAATTGCACGTGAAACATCCAAAGCCATCATTAAGGATCTTGACAATGGGTTCTTTTCAATATTAGTTGATGAGTCACGTGATATCTCAGTGAAAGAGCAAATGGCCTTCGTTCTTCGTTATGTGAACAAAAAAGGAATTATTATAGAGCGGTTCCTTGGTACTGTACATATAGCAAGTACCACCGTTTTGTCACTCAAATATGCTATTGAATGTTTACTTTGTGAACATAATTTGAGTTTATCGAAACTACGTGGACAATGTTATGATGGGGCTAGTAATATGCAAGGTGATATCAATGGTCTCAAAACTTTAATTTTGAAAAAGAATAAGTCAGCATTTTATGTCCATTGTTTTGCTTATCAACTTCAATTGACACTTGTTGCCATTGCTAAAAATCACATTAACATTGTTGAATTTTTTTATGTGGTTAGTAATTTAATAACTGTTGTTGGAGGCTCTTGTAAGAGACGAGATGCTCTTTGAGATGCACAATTTGCCAAAATTAAAGAAGAATTAGAGAATGATGTACGTAGAAGTGGACAAGGTTTGAATCAAGAGATCAAGAGAAAAATCTTAAACGTCTTGGTGATACACGTTGGGGATCATATTATGGGATTATTCTCAACTTGATTTTGGTGTTCTCTGCTGTTGTTGATGTACTTGAGATTATTGAAGAAGATGACCTCTCCAACCAAAAAGTTAAAGCTCGATCTATTATGAGATCAATTCTATCTTTTGAATTTGTTTTGTTCTACACTAGATGAAAAACATTTTAAGGATCACAAATGAGTTGTCAATAGCATTGCAAAAAAAAAAAAAAAAAAATCAAGATATAGTAAATGCTATGGATCTTGTTAAAGTGTCTAAGTAACGATTGCAAGTGATGAGAGATGATGAATGGATATCTTTATTGACTGAAGTGTCTTTATTTTGTACTACACATGATATTCTTATCTTGAACATGGATGAAATATTTGTAGTTAGTGGGAGGCTGCGACGCAACACTCAACAAAATACAAATTTACATTATTATCGTGTTGAGCTATTCTACATAGTCATAGATTTGCAACTTCAAGAGCTTAACAACCGTTTTTCAGAGTCGAATACTGATTTGCTACTTTGTATGGCTTGCTTGAATCCACGTAATTCATTTGTGGCTTTTGATAAGGAAAAGTTGATACGTCTAGCAAAGTTCTATTCATCTGATTTTCTTAGGACATATATCTTGGCACTTGACACTCAACTTCAGAATTACATTTTTGATATGCGCAGCAATGACTTGTTTTTAGAGCTTCAAGAAGTTAGTGAACTTCCTGAAAAGTTAATGAACACAGGGAAGCATGAGACTTATCCATTAGTCTATTTGCTTGTGAAGTTAGTTTTGACCATTTCTGTTGCTACTACAACAGTAGAAAGAAGTTTTTTCAGCAATGAAATATATAAAGAATGAACTGCGCAATCGAATGGGAGATCAGTGGATGAATGATTGCTTGGTTGTGTATATTGAAAGAGATGTAGCTTGTAGTATTGATAATGAGACTATCATGCAACGATTTCAAAATATGAAAACTCGTAGAAGGCAATTGTAAACTTTATGTATTTGCGTGTTTTTTTTATTGTTGTTGTTGTCAATATATGAATTTCTCTTTTTATTAGATTGTGTAATTTATGCTTCTTAAAGAATACTCTGAGAAAAATTCCTAGAGTCGCCATTGAAGTGGCTCATAGCAGGCTTGGTAAGTAGTCACTTTATAATAGTCATTCACATACTTTTCAGCCTTCTCTCTATTGAAAAATATGCAGGAAATGACATGGACACATGATATACCTGTTATGTCCCATTTCCTACAGCTGCACTTGAATTCAGCCAAGTCCATAGTGAAACTTTCTAGTATATTTTTCATTTCAAACTTGGTATGACCAGCCCAACATACTAGCCACCTGCTGTTACCCATCTTCTCTTTATATAATCTCTTTCTAATCTTAGGACATAGTTCTGACTCTACCTTTAAAATCATCTTCCTATTTGCTTGAAATCTTCCCATTAAATACAACCCGATTCACTCAAGCTGCAAGCACATACAAATGGACAATAAATGTATCCTTCAAAGCACATATAACTATGGAAATTAAAAGACATACAAATAATCACAAACAATATAACTCATACCATGCTGATTATTGGCTTGCTTCTAAACTTAAGAATCCTGTTGTTGAAGCTTTCACACATGTTGTTGAGCACTATGTCACTTTGACCATCTCCACTAAACATATGTCTAGCCCAGATAGTTGTTGAATGGGCATTAAGCCAATTATATGCATCTTCATCAACCTCTTTCAGTTCATTCATTGCCTTCTCAAACTCTTGTTTATGTTGCCTTGGCTGCTTTTTAGAACAAGTCCCTAACGAGCACACCAGGATGATTCTTCCTCAAATTATTGTATAGATCCCTACAACAAATCCTATGCTCATACTGTAGCCAATTGTCAACAGAGGCTTGGACCAATCCCTGCCAAGAACAATAACTCATTATAGTCAATATAGAGCATATTTATATGATATTTTGAAAACCAACTAGTTCACATTAAATACATACCTTTTGCTGATTTGAAATGAAAGTCCATCTTTTGCTATCACTTATGTCAGCAAGCAACAAATTCAGAAACAAAATTCAAGAATTCTTGCTTTCAGCCTCTACTATTACAAAAGCAAAAGGGAAGTACTCATCATTGGGGTCTCTGCCAACTGCACTAATCAACTGGCCTCCTGTCTTGATCTTCAAATGGCATGCATCCAATTTAATGATTGGCCTGCATCCAGCCCAAAAACCCCTCTTGCAACCCTCCAAGCATATATATATATATATAATCTTTCAAAATAGGGCACACCAACTGTCAAGCCCAGCTTAGTTGCTAAATCACCCTCATTAAAGGTATGGACCTTCGTCAGCACTGTGTTGCCAGGACTGTACCTCTTCAACTCTTCACAATACTCCTACAGCTGGTTGTATTATTGTATATGAGCCCCATTAACAAAATCTTAAGCCTTCTCTCTATCCCTGCTTGCTTTGCCTACACTTATATTGACTATATATTTCTCATGGACAACATCTTGAATATCTTTCAGTTTTATGTCTGGCTGCCTCCTAACCTTCCTCACCAACTTCTTCCTAATGTATGCAAAAGTACACCTTGGATTTTTATAACTTCTAGTACATGTGTGTTCAGTAATCAGTGTTCTTAATTGATAGTTCCTTTCCCTTGTCACATTTGTAAGGAATGCTACAAATTTGCATCCAGGTTAGCAATGAGCTCTAACTCTTTGCAGGTCATTTTTTACAAACTGTACACCCCAACCTCCATTAACTGCATAATCAGTAATAGCATCCTTAAATTGCTTAGGTGAAGTAAAAAGCATATCCTTCTCAAACCTAATATGCTCAGCTTTAGTTATTGGCTCAAACACTGGAAACTTCCTTTTCCTAACAGGGTTGTCTACATCATCAGCAACAAGATGATCATCATCACTGTCATCCTCACCCTGAGCAGTGTCAAATGATGATTCATCAAGACTATGCAGCTCCTCACTCTCATAATTTGAATTCATTATCCCAACACCCATTTGGACTGATTCATCATGAACATCTTCCCTGTTGTCCCAACTATCACTACTGTCATCATCAAAACTCCTTCCATTAGGGTGTAGGTCTGGTTCCTCTTCTAGGTCACTTCCCCCAATATCAGTACTATCCTCTACAGCTTCATTGACTAGGTCCTCATATTGCTCCTCAATGACTGGTTCTTTACCAGCAATCCTAGAATAGAATTGTTCAGCATCTACCTCAATAGGATCATCATGGTTATCATTGTCATACTCCTCATTATCATGTCCAACAAACTCACCACTATCATGTTTATAGTTCTCATTATTCTGCCCATGCCAATCATCATTATCATGAAAATCAAAATTATAATTATAATCATCTTCATAAGTAGCTTGATCATAGTAATGATCACTAACATCACCTCCAGAATCAACCTCATCTTCATAATAGCTAGCATGATCATTATAATCTACTGAGTCAACTTCAACAACTTTAAAGTCTACAACATCTAATGCTTGATCATTCCCAACTTCTGCTCCTAAGGGCTCAACACTAGGTTATTCACCAGGTTGTAATACCTCTAATGGCTTAATATCCTCAACTTCTAACTCCTCAGGCTCATCTACTGGATGATCAACATATATATGAATCTCTTCATGACCTTGTACTAAGTCTGTCATGAACATTGCAGCATCATCATCAATAACCTAGTGAAAATTTGCATGCTTTGGGTTCAAACCAGGCATTTTAAACCAAAGAGTACTCACTACAATGTACCCAGAATCCCTACATATACCCTCAATCTCTACCTTTGATCACCTATCAGGGTCACAGTTATCCACAACACTAACTGTCCCTCCCACATACTGTTGGGGGTCCCAAGTAAAATGCCCACCATGGTGAACATAGAGAGTAAATAACTTATCCATCTTGCATATAATATACAACCAAACACTTTTCAACTGATATACAAGAACCGGTAAAAGTTTTCAACACATCTTATGTTATTATTATTATTATTTTTTTGTGTCTATGGGCCCGTTTGTTTTGTGAGTTATAACTCATTATTTCACATTTCAAATATACTTACACACATTTTAACACATTTTATCATCCACAAATATATCAAAAACACCCAAAATATCTTACTCAAACTTAGTTACCAAATGGGCTATAGCATAGTTCAGTAAGTAATGTACAGGTCCACATGATAAAAATTTCGGACTTTTACTCCTAAAAAACCAAGAACAAGCAAAAGACGATAAAGACATATACCTGAAACGGGGCACCGCGGACAAGTAATAATGATATATATAGATATATTTTGAAAGCTTACCTAAAAATATCATAAGCAAAGTGGTAGAGGCTTCCAATTGCGGCTCTGAGGTCTATGGTTCGAAACCTGACATTTTCATTAACGTTTTTTTTTTTGTTGCAATTTGGGTGTTGGATCTGATCTGAATGAAGAAAAGCATGGAAGAAGGAGGAGGAGACAAGTCCTCTTCTGCTTCTTCTTCTTCTTCAAGGAAGGTAAATCATATTTTGTTTCTTTTAGTTTAGAATATAGAGATTTGGGATCTGATATTTTTGAGGAAAAACTCTGTTTTCTTTTGCAGCTTAAGTTTGCGCCAAAAGCCCCACCTCGCAGGAAAACCAAACCCTCTCCCTCTCCCTCTCCCAAAACGTACGTAAATTATTTTTTCCCTTTAATGAATGAATGAATATTAATTTAAAACCCCATTTCACAATTTTTTATTTGAATGGCAGTGAAGTGGTTGATGAAGATGGAAAAGCTGAAGAAGAGGCCCAGTATCTACTTCGCCGCTTCAACGTATGTACTAATTACTATTACTCTTTCTTTCCATTTTCTTCATACAGATTTTGGGTTTTTTTTTTTTTTTTTTTTTTTTTGCTTCACTGTGTGTGACTGACTCACTGTGTCTCTGTTTGTTTGTTTGTTTGTTTGTTACCATTTCTTTTTCTTTGGGATGAGATGAGATGGGATGGGAGCTGTTTGTTTAAATTAATGGAATGGAATGTGGTTTTGGAAATGGGTTATATCAAATGCGTGTTCTAAACCTCTGTTAGTGTTTGGTTGCGGACAATAACAATAAATTGGGTGTTTAGGCCTTTTGGGTCTTAAGTTTGGGTCGTGTTTGGTTGCGTTTCATTAACTCATCAACTGTTTATTGTTAATATATTATGTATGCTATGATATGAAGAAACAACACAAAATTTTACCCAAAATAAATAAATAAATAAATAATAATTAAATAAATTTATTAAAAAAAAAAGGTTTTGTTGTTTTGTTTTTTATCTTATGATTTATTCTTAAAAAGAACAGCGTAAAAGTAACTTATTTTAAACCAAAAATTAATAAATAAATAAATATCACATTTGTTTCTTATGCTTTTAGTAAGTTCAAATATGCATTTTTTTTCCTGTCCAAAAAATAGGAGAGAATGAGTTTCTGGAAAAAAAAAATATATATATTTTGTGAATCAATTTTTATATGAAATTTTCAATATTTAGATCCAGTGAAATTAATTCGTTAAAAATCTTTACTCAAATGTGTCTAGTCCATCTGCTAGTGGCTTGTTTGTCTAATGATGTGGTTGGGACTTGGGCACGGTTAAGGATTCAAAAATTGCAAGTTTGGAATTTTTCTAGATGCCCAAAATAATTCCCTACCCACAAAGCTCAGTGTTCTGCTGAGATTTTCACTTTTGTAAAATGTAATCAACCCAAGCTAGCTAGTTAACACTATAAATGTAACCCATAGTTTACAAGATTGCAAGAAAAGCACCATGTTAGTTGCAAGATTGAAAATATGGAGCCTAGTTAGTTTTAGACTTGCAAGAAAGACTAAGAAGTGGAGACTAAATCAGTTACAACTTGTTAGTTGGTTATGTTACACTTGCTAATGACTTGTATAAATACTTGCAAGCTGATGTATTTCATTCATTGAAGAACAAAGACCTTTAAGGTCCGTTTGGTACATGTGTTTAAACATATGTTTTCAGTTTTTAAAGAACATTACACGTATTTTCACACACTTTTTCATTCACACGTATTTTCACACACTTTTTCATTCACACGTATTTCTAAAAAATACAAACAACATTGCTAGAACAACGTTACCAAACGATTTTCTCACTTTCTCTCTCAAGTTTTGTCTTCTCCCTTTTATCTTCTTCTTGGAGGGGGTGACTACATCAAATTAGTGAATTTCCTATTCATTTTCACATCCATTCCCATTCATCTACCTTAGAGCCTAGCAGGTTCATTACATAAAACTTAGAAATTTCACTAAGCATGACACCATTAAGGATGCATTATTTTAATTTTCCCATGCTTAGTGTAATGTGGGTGAGGAGAGGACTAATTTTATTTTTGGGCAAATGAAAGAGAGAACTTTGCCTGAGTGCAAGTATTCAGCTTAGTTATTTTCTTTTTCTCTTTCTCTTTTTGTGAAAATTCTTACCTAAAAATGTTTTTCTTTTCTTTTTTGCTTCTTTGTAATATTTACTTTTGAAGAGGGAGATATAACTTAAAGCCTGAGTTCTACCATTCTAATTCTTTTTCCCTCAGTTGTCTTTTTAACGTAATGGTTGGGGACCTTATGTGGTTTAAAATGAAAAATTTCTCAAGAAACATGTTTCTCAGATTGTTGATGAACTTTGTCTCCAAAAAAAAATTCATGTTATTTGAGACTTAACTGACAGTCATTTGACTATTTGCAAGGAGCAGTTGGCTAAGCTCTCAATCTTTATCAATCCTCAATGGATGTGCTTGTCAATTGATAAAAGAAAGACTACTTTTTTCATTTAAATAATAGGTCTTGAACCAAGAAGATTAGAAATAATTACAGCCATATTGCTTAGCATCATGATCTGTGAAGGACTTAGAGCTGACTCTTAGTTGTATGATATTCTCTTTTTTTCCATTTTTATGATGTTAAATATGTTTAAAAACAATGTAACATCGATTGGTTATGATTATTAGCTTATTTCAAAAATACATTTTATTTGGTCATTTGGATGAGATATTTTCTCAGATCAACCTTGACTTGTTTACCTCTTCATTTACAGGAGAATCTTGCTAGACGGGGGCCTAGAGAAGAAAAGAAATGTATTTTCTCAGCATATTCTTCATTATTTTTATTGGCCTAATATACTGTCAGATATCTTAAGTTCTTAATGAGTTTAGTGATATTTAGTAGTGGTGTTGTTTTCCTATGGAGTTATGGTGAAAATCATCAGTATTAGAGAATTGTGCTGATAGAATGCCCTTTAGACCTTTCTGACAAATGAATACTTCAATTTTTTTCTGTACTTTGAACAAATTTAAAGTATTAGAATCTTAGGCAGATGTCCTAAATGTTAGAACATTTGTAGGAGAATGGACATTAAGAATTGTAGCTCTTATATAAGATACAACAATGTTTGGGATCTCACATTGTCGATTTGTTGTTTCAATTGCACCTTCTAGTTCACATATTCATTTTCCCAAATCTGCATTAGAATTCATCAAACATTCATTTCCCTATCTACATTAGAAGCCATTATGGAAGTCAACAGGTATAGATGATGGAAATTGTTTCCCGTGTACTAGGGTTGCACCCCTTTCGTGGTTTTTCTTAATGGATTTTTATTACTAATTAAAAAAAGAAAAAAAGAAAAGAAAAGAAAAAAGATGATGGAAATATTTTAGTTGTAAAAAGGTCTCAAAATTCAGTTGTTGATATACAGATAGTGTGCCTCAATTGCAGTGACTTGAATGTCTCAGTTTTAGGAGCATCTTTAAGATGCAAATGGATTGCTTGAAGTTGACATTTATAGGAATATTTTGAGCATGATGATATATATATATATATATATATATATATATATATATATAAGCATGATAATATTAATACAACTCAAAGATGTGAATGGCATTTTAGGAGGTGAAATCAATATATTTTGGAAACAAAGCTGATGTTTTTATTTGGAATTATATTGTATTAGTTCAAAAATTAGTCTTACATATATCTTTGCATGCTAGTAGAGTATGTGGTACTCGAATTATATTTTAAGGTCACCTTACATACTTTTCATGGATTGATGAATAATTCGCAAAGATATCAAGAATTTGAGAATTTTGAACATGGGAATTGATTTCTTTCTTGTCTAAGAGGTAAAATATGAATTTACTTCCATTTCTTTTTTGTATAAGTTTTCTGACACCCATTGTTTAATGGAGGAGCTCATCCTTCTGATTTGAGAGCCAAAATTAACAAGTTGACTGTACTGAAAAAAATAAAATTCATGAGGTATTTGAATTAAGTGAGAGTGTTGTTCTATAATGTGGCTTTAAGATTTTGATAGGCTGGTATGAAATTTGATATGCACGTGGCACAAGGAGATCAATGGCTGCTCCCTTTAAGAGGATGATTATGCAAATTCTGGTCCAGATAAGATTGATATAAGAACAACAGAGTGGCTAAGGAGAAATTTTAAAAAATTATATAAAAATACAGCTTTAAAGCGGAGCTGTTCAATTACTTTAAATTGTTAACAATTAGTCTGAACCCTTCCATATAATTGGAAGAAAACAACTTGCTTTTGATGGGCTGAACTAGCTCGGAAGAGTCTATTACCAATCAATATAATATACATGAGCAAATGTGTATCATAACCAGCATCATTATCATTATTGTTAGTGTTTCTAGTTTTCATCTAATGTTTGGTGTGCAAACCTTCAGCTTCTGTTCAAGTTGCATTTGGTCCTGGAGTTATGCCTTCAACTTCCCTAAAGGTATATGGTGCTGCCAAGGAGGAGAATGTCGGTAACAGAAGTGCCTCAGTCCCAAAAAGTTCTGATAATGGGGAAACTCTCTTATCTTTGCCTTCGGCTGCCAACAAAGATGGAAATGATGCATGTTCTGCAGATCCTATGGAGACATCAGCTCAGATTGTCAAGAAAGAATATAGAGAACGTTGGGTAAGAAATGGCTGCCATGAAGATCCCCCCCTCCCTTCCCTCCCTTCTCTCTCTGTCTCTCTCTCACATCCACTAGGTGTCTAATTTCCCTGATGCTGCAGGATTACCACCACACTAATTATCCAACTACTCTTCCATTGAGGAGGCCTTACTCTGGAGACCCAGGTATGCTTTTAGATTCATTTTAAAGAATTACTTCAAGTTACAGATGAACATCAATTATTTGTCCTTGTGAAGGAAAATCTATTTTCTCACATATGGTTGACCTTCTAAGATAGTTTTTTGTGAACGGAACCCCTTAGCCTTTTCCAATATACAAAAACTATCAGTCTTTTCTGTGCTAAATGTTTAATTAATGTTCATTTGCATCTATGTGTATGCAACTCTATCTTACTGGTGACCCTGCAGCCTGAGATGACTGATATAGATGCAAATTCTTACTATCATTTTTTGTTCCTTAGTATACTGTTGATGGAACAAGAATGCTGCAAAGCTGTAATTCCCGCTGAGATCAGCCAGCTAAAGCCAAATAACTGTAGTCAAACAAATCTGTGTCTCCTGCCATTTTCAGTTCATAATTGATGGGAAGAATTAGCTCAGTTTAAAGCACTACAGAAAATAAATATATTCATCATGAGCTCAAAAAAAGAAGGAAAAATAAAATTATATTCATAAGTCCCTAGGTCTGTAGTCAAAATACAGAAAAACTAGTTCACATCACAATAAGGATTGATATCGATAATCTGTATACCTTATATCCCAGAAATAAGAAAAATGGAAAAGGAAAATAACCTATATAGGCCAGAAATTTCAGCAAACTGAAACAATAGAGATGCCATTACTCACAGAACTTCACATGCTAGTTTCTCTTGGAAGTTTGAGCACAGGCTGCATCAGATGTACATAGCCATTGTAACGAAGGATAATAAAAGGTGAATGGAATTCTTGTACCAAAGGATTCTGTTCATGTGATGAATGGCACTCATGTTCAGTGTTTATTTTAGCAATTGTAGTAATGTTTTCAGTAACAACTAACAAGTGTAGCATTATGATTTCAGTGATTCCATAATAACTTTTACTAAATTCAGGAATTATAACTTTTATTAAATTCTGTAATGTTAAATGCCATTTGCTAATTTTGCTTGTAGAACTTCTTGACATGGCTGAATTTGGGGAGGCTGCTGCAAATTATGAGTATGATGAGAATATTATAAATCCTGCTTCAGACCTTGGACTGAAGGTTGGTAATCAGATTAAAAAAACCGTTAAGATAACGCTGAACATTTACCAGAGCTACATATTTAAACAAGCTATTTAAAACAAACTGGTGGTTTGTGATAGGTGGAAAGTGAGGAAGAAAAGTTGTTTTTCTTTCAGCTTCCTGCTAGTCTGCCATTTCTCAAAAGATCAGCTAGTAGAAAGGGGAAAGAGAAAGTTGAATCCCATACATCACTGGAAAGTGGAGGCATTTCAAAGAAGAGCTGCAGTTTGGAAGAGTTGCCGGGTGGATATATGGGCAAAATGTTGGTTTACAAGAGTGGAGCAATCAAGTTAAAGCTAGGAGATTCCCTGTATGATGTGAGTGAAAACATGAGCTTGCTTTAAACTAAGATACAAGCACACATAAAGTGCACATGCACACACAGGCACTTTCTTGTTTCCCTTACCTGTGGTAGGAAGGACCAAGCCAGGTTTTCTAGTCCATAAGAAATCAGTAATTTCTTGTTCTGCTTCCAGTCAAAACTTCTTACATGTTTTCATGCTGCTTTTAGACCTTGATTAATTATCAATTCATGTTTATGTCACTTCAAACAGAATCCTGATGAAATTTAAATTTCACCTTGTGTCATTGTCCTTCAAACATTAGAGAAAAACGTCTAATCTTATTTGCTTTTACAGTTGATTAGTATAATTTGATGTATAACAATTCTCTTCATATCTGCGAAGTCACTTCTCTTTTCAATATTTATTCTTTTTACAAAATTTATACCAGTCGGTTAAATCAATGAATTAGAATTTAGTGGTGACTCATTTTTCGTTTGTAAGATAGGTTAATATCGGGGATTCATTCCAGAACCTTCCTTTGTGGAGGTCATTAGTGTAACTCAAGTTTAAAGTTATTATGTGTAGCATTTTAAGAAATAGGAATAGGCATTTGAAATCAACAATTTTTTTTTTTTGAATTTTTGATTGTTGGTCCATATCTTATCAAGAACATGAAAAGCTTCCACTCTCTCCCCCGTTTAAATTCTTTTGATCTATACCATGATAACTTACATATTTTCCACCCTTCCAAATTATTAGCTTTAGCAGTAATATGTAAGAACATAATTTGACTCTTTTTTTTGGGTGTGTTTTGGTCAATATGCAGGTTTCTCCTGGTTCGGATTGCATATTTACTCAAGATGTTGCAGCAATCAACCTTGCAGAAAAAGAATGTTGCGTTCTTGGAGAGCTTGGCAAACGGGCTGTTGTAACCGCTGACATTGATTCCCTGATGGATAGCATGATTGACTTGGGCTAAATGCTAAGACGTTGCCTGCAAATGAAATATAAACAATTTGACGCATGGTGGAAGAACCATCAACATGATAGAGGTACCATTGGCGCATATGTAAAGAGGGTAAATGAGTAGATATGTAACTAAAGTTGTTGACAATTCTGACAAGGTAACTTGTAAACAACTGCTTTTGATTACTCTTAGGATGTCAAATTCTGGACCCACAATTTCCCTTAACAAAATCTCTCTAATTCAGTGGGGGGAAAAGAAATGAAAGAAGATTTATTGCTTGTTTTCTATAGCAAAGTTTATTTGAAACTTTTTTTTTTTGGGTTACATAGCCAAAAGCATTAGAAGCTAAATTCTGTCTCATGTCACGGAAGAGTAAAAAGGTTTTATTTTACAAAATATAACATTTCTGGGTAAATGTTTAATCCATAATTTCATTCTGAGTTGAAGCTTCTTTGCTACAATTTATGTTCAACATGAGAGGTGATTGCTTAGGCTTACCCGTCCATATAGAATTTGAAGAAGAATGGAAAAAGTGAGTAGGTTTGGGCCATTAATATGGATCATTTTGGGTTTTGGGGGGGAGTTTTTGAGGCCTCTTAGTTTATCTTAGACTATCTCTTGGATCGGTCCTTTTGGGATGTAAGCACAAATGTGGTTAATACTCTTCTTAGATCTTAACACAAGGAAAAAATTAGACCTGAACAACTTGTTTAAGATAATCATAGTCGGCTAAACTGCAATATTTGCCATATGTTTTTCCAAATGTTCTCTCTCTCAATAATGCATCTGGAAGGATTATAAAATGTGCATGATTAAAGATTTCATGCATTTGTATGCCCACAGTATCACTTCATGTCCACCCACCAAAGTAATACTTATTAGTGTACTTTTTTTTTCTTTGACCAGAAAAAGGGGAATTTCATTACTAAAAAGCATCGACTACAGTAGGATTTGTATTTGCTCATACACACATCACACGTGTGCTCTAGGCTAGGGGGTGGAATTACATAGAGGCTTCCCCCCAAGCTTTCCAAGAATTCAGAATTTACCCTTAAATTTAACTAAACTTCTCAAAAAATATATGGATTTCCACCTCCAAATTTTTATTTTCCTCATATAACCTTCTTAAATTGTTTAAATTTTTTTGATTTATTATTACTTTGGTCTCCTCATTCCTGAAATTCTAGTTTTGTCCCTAACGACCCACGTCAATAGCTCCCATACAATCCTTGAATTAAGATGAATACCAATTATCATCACAATGCCAACAATGCAGAGGAGCTATTATCACCCAGCTCCCTAACCTTTTACGGCATTGGGTTCTGAAACTTCTAACACACGGTCATAGTCAGATTGTCTAGTAGTAGACTGGTTCTCCGGAATGTTGAAATTTTTGATGTATCGTTCTATTCCCAACCACATGTTACACGGTAATTTAAAAAAACATGGCCACCACCCACCACCTCCTTAACAGTCATTTTCCTAGTAGGCTTTAAGTCATATTTATGAACCAACTTCTAGCGTTAAGTCAAGTAATACATTTATTTCCATCCTGAAACTTTCATGTACCAACCTATTCCCAAGCCCCAACCCCTCTGAATGTTTTTTCTTTTTTCTTTTTGTGAAAGTTGTATATGTTTGGCTAAAAAAAAAAAAAAAAAAAATACACATTTTATTTTTTTTACCAACATTTATTTATTTATGGATATTTTCAATCAAACCTCTGTCTCTCTCTCGTCAACAAGTAATCATGAAATCACTCTTTTTCTCTCACTCTTAAACTTATTTACATGAGTCACATTTAAGACAAATAAATTAAAAAAATTTTGGACAAAGTTTGACTATAACTTCACTCAATATCTTTTTGTCAAAAGTGAATTTTGATAAATCTACCTTTAGATTACATTTTCCTCTTATATCCTTTATGTTTGTAAAATTTTTAGAAAATCAAATATCTATAGTTATGTCATCCGTTAAATATTTAAATTTCAAGTTTTTGTAGTATAAAATTATGGTGGATCAAATAGTAAATAACATTAGATTAACATAAAATTTAACATGTGTGTTTAAAATATAAATAACATGCAATCCAATTGTTAGATTTTCAATATATGTAGTCATGCTATTTTTTTTTAGTAGAAGTTGTAGCCATACTTTGTCTTTTTTATTTTATTTTTATGTTATGCTTATTAATTTAACTAGTCGCTAATTTGTGCGATGCATGGGAATAGCTATTGGATGAGTTTCAGGAAGAAAAAAAAAAGTAATATTGTTTTATTCATTAGTTTTTTTTGTGAGAATGAATAAGAGACATAATGTTGTGTCTCTAGTTTAGTTTGTGACGACGGACCCAAGATTTTAAATTAGTGGATGCTAGAGAATAAAGAAAAAAAAAAACTTCAAATAGACATCCATATAGTATTAAAAAATTATAAATATACAAAATTGTTATTTCTAAATACTTTTAGATGCAATCATCTACCAACAAAGACAAAAACAAAAGCAAAATAATGTTTAAAAAAAAAAAAAAAATACTAGGCTGGTTAGGATTTTTTTTTTTTTTTTGAAGTTAGAGTATTCACAGTGGTGGTGCTAAAAATTTTAGTTTTTAGTACCTCAAAACTACTTTATCTATTTTACCAACTCACTTTACAATATATCAAATATCAAATGTTCTATTTTTTTTTTATCATTTCATTTAAAATAATATAAACAACTCATTAAAATAATAAGAAAGAGAGAGAATTTGAGTTTTTTAATTGAATGATGAGATATAATCTTAATAAAATATTGTATTTTATTTTTAATAACTTGCTATAGTCAATTGGTATTTATACCAATTTACTGTAGTTGGAAAAAAAAAAAGTTTTAGCTTCTCCAATAACACATAATTTTTTTTGCTCTTTGGTGGTAAAATAGTTTTTTTTTTGCTAAATTACGATTATCATTGTGAATATTTTTATTATTTTTGTTAAGTTTTTGGATTGGATAGTTGCTATTTGAGTTAGGCTAGCTAGACTGATTGGGGAAAAGGGAAGCCAACTACAAAAATGAAATATAGAATGACTAGAAAAAAAATAATTTTGGACCCAAGGGGGGTCTGGGCCCCCTTGAGCCCCACATGGGTCCGTCCCTGGTTCCTGTTGTATATATAAGGTTGTAATATATATACTAAAACCTGCCTATTGAAAGGTCATAACTATTCAAATTAGATATACGAAAACTGTCTATTGACCGAAAATGTGTCTGTTAAACAAAAATGTGTTTTTTGACTGAAAATGTGCCTATTTAATGAAGATGTATTTATTGACCAAAAATGTGCATATTGAATGAAAATGTGTTTGTTGAAGGGTCATAATCCTTTGGATATAAATAATGGTTCATATTCATTTGGTAACTTCTTCTCAAATTCTTCTCATTCATCTATCTTAGAAACACAAGAAACATGTGAGTATTCTCTAAAATTACTATTTGTAAGTAGTGAAAAGGTCCAAGAATCAAGTCACATCAACGGTAGCAACAATAATACTAAACGATTTCTTCATTTACTAACTTCTTCTCTTTCATCTTTCTTAGAAACATAAGAAACCTGTGGGTCTTTTCCAAAATTGCTATTTGTAAGTCGTTTTTTTTTTTTTTTTTTTTGGTTAAATAGTGAAAAGGTCCAAGAATCAAGCCACACTAACGGTAGCAACAATAATATTAAACGATTTCTTTATACGCCTTACGAATGCTATTCTTCTCAAATTTCTCATTCTCTTCCCTAATGTTATTCTTCTAATATTTCTCATTCTCTCCCCTACGCCTTTTTGATGCTTTTCTTCTCAATGACAGTTTTTTGTTTTAATATATACATCTTATGTGAAACGGTGAGTAGATACTGAAACTTAAAGAGGAAAATGAAAAGGCACAACTGTTAGGTGTTTTTAAATGTATACGTGGCATAAATTTGTGTAGCCATATGGCACAATGAGAAGTGGTCAACAAAAAATCAAACGTTTCGCTTTTATATTATATATAAATTTTAGTGAATTTGTCTTTCCTTTGAAAGTTAAGGCTACCAGGTGTAGCTATTGTTAAATTTTTTATAATTACAATAAACAAAATATAAAAACAATTTAAGTGAAAATATCATAAATGAAACAAAAAAAAAAAAAAAATGATTTACTAAGCTTTATTTGTTTTGCTGTAAAACATTTTTAGGCGCTTAGTGAGATATGTAAAAATTTTCAAGCACAAATCACCAAAATTAGTGGCTTAGTCACCGGTTGCTCCAACAACCAAACTGCTAGCACCAACCACCAAATGGGGGGAGGGAGCCACCGTGTGTTTTTGTAAAATATTTTACCAAGTTTTTAAAGGTAAAACATATTACAACACCTATAAAGAATTTTATGATAAATATTTTTAGGTTTGACCAAATTTTACAATGAAACAAATACAGTAAAAAATATTTTCCGTAAAACATTCAGCGAAACAAACAGAGCTAAAGTTATTGCTTAAAGTCTAAAATTGTATCAATGTAAAGAACCAAAATTGAAAAAGAAAGTTGGTAGCTAGTTTAGAGGAATTTGTATGCAAACTCTCTATGTCAGTCTAGAGGATTTTTATGTTGACAAATAATTGCCAATATGCCATCAAAGTGCAAGATTAATGTCTATTAATTCAACTAGTAAAGTTTTTTTTGTTATCGAATAAGATATTTGGGGTTTGAACCCCATTGACACCAAAAAAATGATTAGTGTCTTGACTTGATGATAAATCATCATGAAACAGATGTTATAAGCTGAAATTCTATTCGATATAAAAATAAAAAATGCCTTACATAAGTTTTTTTTTTTTTTTTTTGAGAGAGAGAGAGAGAGTTTCAACTTATAGTGTCCACTGCTAATAATATTTTTATTATCATCAAACCAAGATACTAATTGGTTTTTGGTGTAGACAATGATTGAACTTCAGATCTCTTATTTGAGAACAAGAGACTTTAGTAGTTGAGCTAACTAAAACTCTACCTTACCAATGGCGGCTCCACATGCAAGCCAAGGTGGTCCTGACTTGCAAGACAATGTATATATACACTTGTCAAATATATGCTAAATTATCCTATAGTGACCACTCTAATAAAAATCTTGAACACCTTGACTTGAGAATTTCAAAAATTTGAGTTCAACAAAAACAATAGTAATACTACGTTCACAATATTTTCATAATAATTTCATAACAAATCCAATGTGGTAAGTTGTTATTGATTTTAATTTGGACCCAATACTGATATTAGTTTTTTATTTATTTATTTTTTACCAATAACTGCTTTCTGTATAAGATTTATTGTAAAAATATTGTAGGTATAGCATTATTCCAAAATTAATTATGTACCTCAAACATAATCCTTAATCCCTTAAAAAAGAGAGTTAAATAACATTAATAAATATTATCCCAAATAACAACAAATATAAACCTAACAAAAACAATACAAGACCAAACAACAAGTAAACAAATTATTTAGCAAAAAGCCTATTATAAAACAAAAAGATTAAAACCACTAATCATTCAAATTTGTAGCTCGTTCAACCTATTCAATAAAAATAATCTTTAATTTCATTTTTCTTAAAAAATGGTACCAAAAAAAGTATTGTGGTTATGAGTTCTATTTGACGGTAATGACAATTATACTCTTTTTGGCTTTGCAGTCGTAACAATTTTACTCTTCATAGCTCGACTCATAGTTGTACAAAATATTCAAGTTATCACTTTATTAGATTTTTTTTATAATTTAAATTTCTTAATGACCACCCTAAAAAAAATTTCTAGAGCCGCCACTATACCTTACAGATGTTTATGAATTTTTCCTAAAAATATATCATGATTATTTGAATTTTTTTTTTTAGGACTGACAATTTAACTGAGATTAAGGGTATTATTTTTACACCAAATTGAACATGCATCTTTCATATGCACACCCTGAAGCCGATGGGTAAAGAATAAACCTCAAGCCAAATCTCATGCCTAAGCATGAGTTCTTTCTTTGACAACATATACTTTTATTACTAATTTTACATAATTAAAAAAAATATAAACTGACGTGTCAATAATATGATTTTATATGATAATAACTTAATAAATAATTTATAAATTATTCTTTTGTATTGTATTTAAAAGTCGATCCATTAATTTATAATATTTTATAGTAAAATTCGTAACATCTATATAATTACTGATTTAGTAGCATTTTCAAGACTATATTTCTAGTTGAACTTGAAATCCTTAGGTTTTGGCCACTCTTAGGGTTAGGGTCCCTAGCTTCTAGCCTACAATACATCATGAAAACAAGATAATTTGGAAAAGATCAAGCATGTGCTGCATTGATTTTTAGTTTTTTAGTTTTTTAGTTTTTTTTTTTTTTTTTTTTTTTTTTTTTGCCTTATTTATAACTATAACAAACTATTGAGTCTAGGATCAATTTTTTCTGATAAAGTTTCAACCTATGACGTCCACTTTTGATGATTGTACTTTTTATTATCAGATCAAGACATTAATCAGTTTTTTGTATAGACGGAAATTGAACCCCATATCTCTTATTCAACCATCAAAGACTACCAGTTGAGCTAACTAGAACTCACAGTCTCAGACCATGAAATCATTTCAATTCAAGCATGGTAACCTAAACACGGGAAATTGTTCCACATATGGCAAGTGTGAATGAGAATTCGGTACATTATGGTCGTCAGCAGATAGCCAAATACAAACCATTTGGGTTATAAAAGTTGAAATTTTTTTTAAACCTAATAGTACAAAGGGCACTTAATAATAACCCTATAAATCAAAACTGTGGCTGTTGAAATGGAATATTGGGTGACTGCTTCTTCTCTTCAAACTTTGTGATCTACACTCTTTAGCAACACTTGATTGAAGAGTTGGAGGACCACAAACAATGACACCCACATCAGCATGGCCCCAACGATCTGATATTGATCCAAAAATTTCTGCAACAAAGATAAACAAACATGGAGTCAAGCAACAGGTGCCCTGTCTTGTAAAATTGATGGCAATCCCTAGAGGGTACAGTATCAGAAACTAAAATTTCAAACTTGATGATCGGGTATTGATGTAAAACCAGATTGTATATATCGAAGGGTATATTTAGACTAAATCTTAATACTGTTGATCAATCAGATTACTAGGTTATCCCATGATGGCCTATCCAATAAGAGGCCCATTTATGTGTTCCTCTTTTGTGGTTAGTCCACTAGTGCTACTATGACTTTCTGGGTGATACTTCTTCAATGGGAGGTAGAATAATAGTGCATGGCAGCAATTTATACCGCTGAGGTTCGTTATAAAGCCATGGTGTTATATCACATGTGAAAGTGTCAAGTTTTGTTTTTGGATAGATTAATGACCAGATGAATTTGTTTAAGATAAACAGGACAAAATGATTAACTAAAGATGATTTCCATTAATGAGAGGGAGCAAAAACAAATTATGCATTAACAACTTCTAGGCTGATTTTAGAGTCATAGGCCTAGGAAGCACGGACACGGACATTAGTACGGATACAAACATGGGTACAACACGGTGACACAAGCAATTTCTGAAAAATTATAACATAAAATGACTGGTACGACATTGGTATAACATGGGTATGACACAATTACGACATGGGTAAGATACACCAAATGAAGAGTCCATGCGCCCATAGCTCATACAACACATCATATGTAAGAATCCTATTCAAGAAATTATTGGTCCAATATAGAACATTTTGCAACAAACGAACTAGAATCATGTTGTAGCAATCCAGTCTTTGTTGAGACCTCACATATTGACTCATTCTCTTTAAAGTGGTTTTCAATTCAACCATATCAATAATATAGTATAAGAAAAAAAAATAGTAATAATAAACACCTGTCACTTATTTATTTATTTATAATATAAACACGTGTCACTTGTATTGTGGCAGTTTACAATTTTAATTAGCAAAGCTCCGAGGAAATATCAGTTCCATGAGATTCATAATATATACGTGAAAACATGTATGCTATAGACTGAGTAAATGTTAAGGGCATAGCCTTGTTTAGCAAGGATATCCACTATCTCCAACTAGAGTATCAAATACAGAACCTTCAATGAACTAAGTCGTCCTATTCTTCCTATCTAATTTTCATCTCCCCTTTACCCGAGTTTTCATGAGACTGACATTGCCAGTGCTGTTCTATGGGGTGGCATTCTGATTTACCCCATGAAAGCATCACAAAACTTAGCTTGTTCATTCATCTAAACCAATCTAATTTATTTTGTGATTATTGGTGCAATTAACGTTCCAGTCAATAATATATGCAATACTTTTGGGTTCAAAATTTGAGAGGGACTGCTCCTACAAACAGAAACATACAGAAACATATAGAGAATTTTACTTTCCAAGTTCATTAGCAGTTCATACAATAAAATCTGAATTTCTTTCTACAGAAACATGCAACAATATTATATGTAGTCAGTATTTTTGCTTCCCATTTATTAATTAGAATCTTCAAGAAGCATATTAGAAAAATATACATAATATAACACATCGAACCTGTTTAATACTAAAACAATTACAATTTGTCGTAATAAAAAAAAATAAATGAAGACATACCTTTGAAGTCTGGTCTGCAACCATATCGTACAAAATATGAATGAGCAAAAGTTCCCAGGCTTAAGTCTTTATCTGTCACCCCTTCAATATGCTGCCTCATGTTAAACTTTTCCCCATCTTCATCACCTTCTCCCCTGGCTGAGGTTCTTTTTCCCCAAAGATGCCATAAAGCAACCATAAGGCCCCCAAAGATGCAGACGCTTATAACCATGCATGCTAAAAGCAAAATCCCTCTGTACCACCAATATGATATGCTAAAAGGGTTTAGATAACAGATGTTTAACAAACCCAAAGTGATAACAAACCCAACTGTAGATATGATAACATAGCTTCCAGCCCATAACTTATTTCCAGTACCAACTAAAATTGATATGCCCCCTCCCTTGGAGATAGAAAAAGCAGAAGAGCTTGTAGCCTCGTGAACTAAATTTTCCTCCTGTGATTAGTAAGAGTCAGATGCAGCAAACCAAAGGGCTAAACTTTTATGTAAAAAATATAGAGAAAAGATTATCTAGGAAAAGAAAGGCAATTGAACCTACCAATGAAGGCTCTGATTCTCGAGTGACATAAGTTTGAATTTCAATATTCAATTGATTAGAGAAAGATGGACAGATCGACTTCATGTCAGTTATGGGAGTTGGTAGCTAGTTTAGAGGTTAGCTAGGCCTCCTAAGGATAGTGACAGAATAGAAGAGAAGAATGGGAACACAGAAAGAAGTGTACTGGCATAACTCTTTTTCCTCCCTTGTGTACACATTGTGGTGTTACTCTTATACCCCTCAATTCTGCCCTCTGTAACTATCTGCCACAGCTGTCACTAGCTGTTAGTAACCAACCTAACTAACTCTGTCTCCTATCAATGTAACCAACTACAACCGGATCCTATCACAGCAACTATTACACTTTGGCAGTTACTATTAGAGTCACAAAGTAATTACAAAGAGTACATATACAATAACCCAATGACTCAGTAAAACCTCTAACAATCAAGCTATGATTGGATAGTAAATAACATCCAATTAACACCAAATTTAGTTTGAGTTTTAAGAATAAATGGAATGTATAATCCTACATCGAGATTTTCAAAATATTAATACAATAGAAAAAATTATTAAATGGTATAACATTAACACCTAACTAGCTTGTAACCCGTGTTTGAACACAGAAAAATTCAACAGTAGTCATGATAAAGTGATCTTACCCATGTAAGTGAGGTAATAATCTCGGCTTTCGCACTATATATTATGAATTGGTCAGTTGACACCAAAATTATAAATAAATAAATAAATTAGACATTTATCGTAAAATTAGACAACAATTAAAAACTAATTTGGATTCCGATTGTGCTTAAACTT
The DNA here is from genome assembly GCA_030021035.2 of Notholithocarpus densiflorus. Classification (NCBI taxonomy): domain Eukaryota; kingdom Viridiplantae; phylum Streptophyta; class Magnoliopsida; order Fagales; family Fagaceae; genus Notholithocarpus; species Notholithocarpus densiflorus. Next base: position 250,746 of record JARYZH020000320.1, on the reverse strand, counting down.
TGATATAATATGTATGATTATAGGTGCAACTTAATCTTGAACATTACATCAAAATTAGTAACAATCACCCACAAGCCCTAAATTGCAAAGCCAACTTATCTTTTTGATAATTTAATAGTTGGAGAGATGGAATATAAACTTTGGACATCTCCGTTGGAAACACCAAGATGTGCCAGTTGAGCTACAAGGCTTTTGAAGCCAAGCCAACTTATTGAAACCCTTATTCCATGATACAAAAGTCCACATACATAATAAATTAAGAAAGACCACCACAACCTAAGTGCTAGTCATATTTGTCCTATAGTTCAAAAGAATTAGTCAAGTTACAATTAACACTCATTGTAATTACTTATATAGTCCAAATCTACCTAACAAACACCCGATGCTTATACTCGGGAAGCACACTCATATCATCTTAACCAATCCATCCATACAATTTGTGCTATCACAAACTCCCCCTTTAGATCTTTGATGTCCTCATCAAGGCCTACATTGCATTGTAGTATTCCTAAGCCACATGACATTCATAGGTTGACTCTTTACCATTTGTCAGACCTAAGGATGCACTAACCACTATGCGGTACCCCAAAAGGATTAGTCAAATTACTCTTAGAGCTCAGCTCAACGTAATCGCTTACATAAACCAAATCTACTTAGAAAACACTTGATGCACACACCCAAGCAACACTCTCGCCCTTGGCAAGGACTATGTTAAACCATTGACACCATTTGTAACAACTTGAGCTAGTGCTACCACATAATGAGATGGTATTGTGTGCAATCCTTATATATAACACCCATCAATCCACATTTCACTAATATCCCAAAAAGACTAATCAAGTTACAAGTAGGACTGCTCAAAATTGCTTATATGGTTTAAATTTACCTAATAAACACCTTATACATGCACTACACACTCTACAATCTCATCCAACCCAATCCATACAATTCAAGGGGTATCACAAGAATGACTTCAAGACTCTGTTAATGTTGAACAAATTTCTATTAAGGCATATTAACAAACAAAAAAATACTTAGAATTCAATTTGGTTTAAGGCAAATCTAGTCACTGACCCCTTGATTGACAATAGTCATATCCAAGCATAAAAATAGAGGAACCATCATTTGAGCCTAAAATTTACATGTAAGATACTAAAGACAGCCAACATAACCTGCCAACTGAGAGGTCCCCATGTCCTTTGTTCATTATTAGCATTACCAGAGCCAAATGAACCCTACTAATGCTAGCACACACCCAGTGGGAAACTTCTACCTGTACAAGTCACCCACTGGGGAAAACTAACTGTCAAGTCGTCAAATTATGGTCAAGCCTTGTGGGCTCGAGTCACAACCACAATCAACAGGACCACAACAGAAAGCAGGAATGAAGTCTTCAGCTTTTCCTGGAAGGGATTGGAGGCTCCTGCTGTGGTCTTCTCATTTTCAGTGGACGGAAATAATTCATTCACGAGCTTTGTGATTTTCTCAAACACTTCCATGACCTTAGCCTTGGTGTTGTCAAAAATCCAACTTAATACACTGGTTGCTTCATTGGATCCTTCAGAACTCTCATCTGGACTCTGGGGTTCATTATTTTCAACTGCATAAATCATGAAAAATCATGTCCAAAATAAGTAACGTATAATTTTGCTTAGCATGTCGTTGTTCACTAGTTTATAGACCCACCAATGAACAATTAGCACTTCAATATAATTTAAGTCTCAATGGAACAGCAATCATTCTTATAGCATAGAATGCCGTAAAAAGGACTAGAATGGATAACAGAACTATATTCTGCAATGATACAAAGAGCATGCTCCAGGTGTAAGAAGACTTTTCATGCCAAAATATGGATTATGTGAACTAAAAACAAAACAGAACCAAAAAAAGGGGGGGGGGGGGTGGGGGATTCCTAACAAGTCATTTACAAGTTCATAAAATCATTGCCACTTTGTAAAGCTGCAGGACACAGGAAGGAAACAGGTATGTGCAGCATCTATGCAGGGAGACTCAAAAAGCCTGGTGGACAACTCAAAGGAGAACCATGTAGCACATTAGAGACTGAGTTGCATGTCAAGGATGGCTCACTTTGGCCAGATAATGACACATCAAGAAACTAAGCTCTTATGTTGTTTTGGTCTGAGCACAGAAAACTCAACCTTTTCCCCCCAGAAAAAATTGCAGGCACAACTTTTCAGAGGTTTTACAACTAATATCACCACACAAGATCATATAAAGATTAATAAGGACGTTTGAAGCTGGACTTTTTGAGTGCTGAATAAGCCAATCCTTATGAAGCCATAAAATCAACTGTTTAAATTGCTTCCTAGCCATGGTTTATCCAAAAATCTCTACTAATGTTATAAACAACATAACGACAATCCTGATCCAATTCAGCTATCTTCCATGTTGAACTATGTTTATTTATAAGACTATTCAATGATCAATCATGTATTTCCTTCAATATAAATCCCATGCATAGCTTGGGTGCAAGCTTTAATTAAATATTCTCTCAACCTCTATCATCATGAATTACCACATCCATTCCACATAAACTTGCATTAACTCTAGCTCCATCAAAACAACATCCATCCTTGTGAAAGAGGATACTATCTAATAAAATGCATAAATGCTATTTCCATTTCTACATTTCAAATGGCAAACATTAGACCAAGACTGATCAACAGACATCCTAGTTGCCTTTTCCAAGGTACCACATGGGTTGGGAGGATTTCTATTGTATAAACAATCATTTTGAAAACATAATTGCCTCAGCACTGCCTTTGTATGGAAAATATTTATTATTATCCTTCACATACTTACACCATAGAACCATATCCACATTATTCACCGTATTTAAATGTAAGATGATTTTAATCCTCACCCCTTTTGGCAAAAAAAGGAACACTAATCACCTATTTGAGCCCCTGAATTGTAAGGAATTAACAGAAAACTCATTGTTTGGTCAGGTTCTAAATTGTCAATTAAAGAATGCTTAGAGCATGGAAAACTTCACACCATATTACAACCCTACTATAACAAATTTATTTGAAAAGAAAATCTGGTAGTCATTCAAGATTTAATTTACTGATGGGCTTCAGAAGAATAATAAGCATGTTTCCAGTCCCTTTTATCAGACGATGTACTCCTATATAGCAAAATATTACTTTTAACAGACGTGACATATACAGTTAAAAGGAAAAACAGGAAACTCAAGCCAGAAATACAAAGCAAACGTTATGATCAAATGAAATACAAATATTTTGCAACATTTATAATTAATGACTTTCCTTCGTAAATTAAAATGTAATAATCAGATACGCTTAATTAACTATAGTCACCAAAATCCACAACCTGCAAAGTATGACTCCTTAAACTCCCGCACCACCTCATTATTCAGAACAGCATCCCAAACTGCTTTATCTGATGACAATGATATGACCATTCTCTACACAAAAGGTAGCGCTATTAGAAAGAGTAATAATCCTGAGAGAGAAGAAAAATCCCTGTGACCTTAATGAAGGCAAGTATACAACAAAAGAAGAAAACAATTATAGTTGTTCTCTACACTAGAACTAGATCACAAGCACTACCAGTTCCATGGTTAAGTCTCCAATTCCCAAGCATGCTAGCATAGCTTTATCTGAACTCACATCTATCACTTTCAAAAACACATGTTCAATAGACATAAATGGTAGATGATATTGTGCAATGGCTAAAACACAGATCATGAAATTCTCGTAAAATTTGTCAAAAGCATTTTAAGCACCTAAAAGATATTGCTGCCACTGTTTTATATCACCATGCTCACTTCCTCATAGTTCTATGAATATTCAGAGATGCCAAATCTTTATATGATACTAAAAAAAATTGAAACCTTATTTTTCAACAGTCATCAATCTTCCTATGCATAGTCACAATGTACAATATTTCCCAAAAAATAACTACAAAAATTAATCTTCACAGATTATATGGAAACCCAGATTCAGCATACGGGGGTCAATAATATAAGGAACCTGAACGGATGGCTCAGTCTGCAACATATGAAAAGCATCATAAACTCTGTTCGATCCATGAGGTTGCAACACTCTTGAATTACATAGATGAAAAGAGGGCTCCACCCATCCTAACTCTGAGCCAGTGGGACTTGTAACTTGATCTGCAACATTTTTCTCCAAATCAGAAGCAAATTTGTCCCTCACGAGATTGGAGTATGAGGCAGGCTCAAAAACCCTACACATTAAAAAGAATTCCAAAATTTGAGGATGCTGCAATTATACAATGTAATAGTCTCCAAAAAAAAAATCATATTTCAGTCTAGTTTTAGCATCTGTAACTTATCAAGTTAATAGTAACCCAGTTATTTAGACAAGTCATGGAATATCTCGGTAGACAGATAGAACCATACACCGCACTTCTTTTTGGTGGTTTTTTCAACACCCAATGAAGTGCACTAGAGGAAAATGTCAAACCTTAGTAGCATGAACTTTCCATAATAGATCATATCATTAAACTCCCATACTTGATTGCATTTCAAAGGCATCACAGAGAAGTTTGTGGGACTAACACTTTTTTTAATTGAATTGCAAACTGACCACTATGATGAAACTCCCATGCTAGGTCACATCATGAAAATCCCATACTATTCTCATACCACCACCATTACACTTCATCCAAACACAATGTTAAAGGCCACTGTTTTACAATTCTTCCTTTTTCTTTCTTTCTGCCGGGAGAGGACCTTAGGGGTAGTTTGGGCATAAAGTACATGGTCATTCATTTTTAATCTAAAAATAGGCCATAATACAAGCTTTTCTTTCTACCTATGTCAGGAAGGTTGAGTTCAGCAGCCAGACCTTTTGGGACTTCAATCATAAATTGAGTATAAAAAGCAGTTGCATACAGGGAAATAAAAGAATGGAGTCTATCCTCATAAATTATATCTTTTATCACTCTAATAGATCTTTTAAATTGAAGATTTCTTGTTGGTCTTGGACAACAAATTTTTATTGAGATTTAGGAATCTTGCAATTATTATGATTAACTCATTAACAATAGACCATATAGACACTGCATTTCAGTCTGCTTCTCTTCTATGTTAGCACTTTTATAGGTTAAACAATAATGAAGCACAAAGACAGCTTCTAATGAGAACAAGGACAACAATTGCCAAATATTTTTGGTCTCTTCCACAAAATACAAAACTAATATGACACACTGAGTCATTTTGGATTGCTGGAGACGCAAGCATATCAACTCTAGCAAACGTCTTCCTATAAATTATAAATTTATTTCTAATTACCCTTACTTGCAGGCAAATATATATATATTTATATATATATATATATATCAACATCAACATTTATATTGCCATAGGCATCCCCATCACTATCAACTTTGCCATAGAGTTATTACATAATACTTTAAAAATAAGCTATAGTTGAAAATTTTCACATTTGGGGGTAAATTAATGAACTTGTCATATTCTACCACCAACATCAATCTCATCACCAGAAACCCCACCACCCAAATTACGATGATAATGATAATACAGGAATTAATAGATGATTTAATAACAAAAAAAGAAAAAGAAAATCTTTCTAGAGATATAATTGCAATCAGCTCCACCCTCCAACACAACAATAACAAAATCAACCGGATTAATATTTAAAACAAAAAGGAAAACCCAATGAAGAACAAAAGGGAAAACTAGATTTAAAGTAAAAAAAAAAAAATCTTACTGCCGGATAGCAGAGACAGTATTTTGGACTTCATCCTTGGAAGGAACAGGGCCAAGAATATAATCATCAAAATACCCATGTCCATGTGGTCTGACTCTCTCACCTTTACTACCATCAACAGACACCCACTCAAACTCATCACTCTGAGACTGAGACTGAGACTGAGAAAAAGGTGACCGAGTAGTGGGTACCCCAGAAGTTGCAGAAGTGGGAATATTATTATGTGGAGGAGAAGTGGAGGAGAGAGAAAGGTAATTGGAAGAAATGGGCTTGTGGGTGTGGGTGTGGGTGTGGGTGTTAGGCCTAGAAGAAGAAGAAGAAATGGGTTCGGCAGAAGAAGCAGGAACACCAGTTCTTGCAGTGGAAACCGCTCTTCCAACATTCCTTAACATGCTTCCTCCACTTCCAGCTCCACCTCCCATGCCTTTGCCTCCAAACATCATCTAAGCTAAGATATAGATTCGATTCTCTGCGACGTGGAGAGTGCCGAATGAAAGAATGAATAAATCTGGAGTTTAAGAAGATTTATTCACAAGTCAGCAAAAAAAAAGAAAAGAAGATTTATTCACAAAGTGTCCGACTTTATCGAGTAAATAATAAAGCGATAGGGGTCATAGGTGGTCCATTGCCGTCACAAGTCTTCTAAACTTGCAAGGAAGTTTTTTTTTTTTTTTTTTGCTGACCACTGTCCCTGTGTTTTTCTATATTTGTTAAATTTACCCGTGCAGTGTGTAGTGCAAGATTTAAGTCTCACAGCTTTTATAATAATCACCGATTCTTTTTTCTTTCTTTCTTTCTTTTTTTGATAGGAATAGGAATATAGGATAACAATCACCTCTCTGAAACCGTTTGGTTAAGAGATCGAAAAGTAGAAAATAAAAAGTGGAGAGAAGATGTAAAAATAAGAGAGAAAAAAAAATTTAGTTTTTTTTTTCTCGTGTGTTTAGTTAGGGGTGAAAAAGTAAAATAGATAGAAAATTCTTTTGCTTATTGAGATTTGAGAATAAAAATGAAAGGATACAAAATAGAGTTGATATAAATTTACTCTTATATTCTTTTACATAATTTTAAAAATGTTTTATAAAAGAAAAAAATATTATTGTTGGAATAAATAAATTAAAAAACTCAAACGCTGGATTAAAAAAACAATAAAATAAAATCAATGCGCATATAGTTTTAGGGCTCCTTGGATTTAACTATGCTGATTTGGAACAAGTTTAGTGTTTAGAGTCTTTCACTATCACAGTATGGTATGTTTGGACTCACCGAAATAAATCCTGCCTAAATGAAAGGCTGATCCTCCTAGACAAAATATTTGATTCAGCTAGAACTTATATTCAACTCTTTCATCAAAGTCAAGTTTTTTTTTTTTTTTTTTTTTTTTCAAATGCAAAATACAACTCTCATATGCAAGTCAATAGAAGTTAATTTGTGATGTCAATTAGGGGTGTACATAGTGCAATTTTGGGTCATATTTATCACTACACGGCAAGATGCAATTTGCCCAAAACTCTCACCACACCTCATCTTATTTGATTGTTCACCTCATCAACACGATACGGTTTTAGACCGTGCAGCGTGGTGTGGTTTGGTAGGTGCTGGGTTGAAACTTTTTAAAACTTTTTGGGTTATTTTTTTTTTTTTTTTTTTTTTTTTTTTTTTGGTTTTGTTTTAGGCTGGTTTAGAATAATCCAATCTATTTTAAGTTGTGAAATTACTCAATTTTTATTTTTAAAAAATCAACTACCTGATGGGTTGGTTTGGGGAAAGAATTTAGAATTTAGAGTTCTTACTTCATACGGGCTCTTTAATGCATGTTGGCAAGCCTTCTAGTACTCTTCTTCCTTTATCTTGCAAATGGCATCCCCTAGAAGCGTAGTCATTGCATCAGGGTCCATGTAATCAGCCCAATCAGTAGGGACCCAAGTTGTATCTTCCCTCTTTAGTTATGGAAGCTTGTTGTTGCAATCAAGTAGTAGCTCAAACCCAAGCATCATAGCTCCGATCTAGGGATCAAATCTTGGTTCGGGGAATCCCCAATAGCGTTGATTATCTCCAGCTTTGACAAACTTTCCGTTCAAGGTTGGAGTGTAGGGCTTTAGGGGTTCCGAGGGACAAGGAAGTCCCTTTGCTTTGGCCTTGGCTCGGGCCATCTTTCTCACCTCCATCTCTAACAAGTCATCATTAGTGGGCTTATAGCCTAGCCCAAAAGGTGGTGTGGCAGTTGGAATTATGGGGTCTTGAATAGTTGGCTTCTTCACGGTCTTCCCTAAGTTCATTCCTAGAAGGTAATTCATTCTCCTCATCATTGCCACCACATTACTGTTGCTGTAGGGAGCAAAGTCCATTAGGATATTCTCTACTTCCTCTTCCCTTATTTCAAAGCCAAGCCTTTCAATTTCAAAGCCATCCAAAGTCAATGGCTCATTCTCAGAATCAATACCAAAAATAGGCTTTGGCATAGTCAAAGTATCGCCATATATGGTTACAATAGCTCCTTCATGTGGAAACTGAACCTTTTGGTATAGGGATGAAGGTACGGTCTCTGTGTCATGGATCCATGGTCTCCCAAGGAGCATATTGAAGCATGAAGCTATATTAAGGACTTGAAACTCCACTTTCTTGATCATTGGCCCTATAGTGAGCTCCAGTGTTATGGTTCCCAAGACCTTTCTTTTACTATTGTCATATGCCTTCACATGTTGATCAGTAGGCACAAAGTCTTCAATGCTTAGACCTAAGCAACTTGAAGTCTTTAAAGGACACACGTTTAAGGCACTTCCATCATTAATGAGAACCATTGGAATCCTCTTGCCTTTAGCATCTACAGCAATATGCAGTGGGTTATTGTGGTGCTTCCCCTTCTTCGTCAGATCTTTGCCAGAGTAGGAAATAGTGAGTTCCCTACTTATGGACCTAATCATAGCATTCAGATCTTGGGAAGTTGTGGTTGTAGAGACCTGGATTTGGTTGAGAAGGTATACCAGATTTTGACGGTGTTTGTATGAGGCCATGAGTAAACCCCATAAGGATATTTGCTTGTGTCTTTTGTAGTTGCTTAAGGACCTCATCTTCTTCAGCAGGTGTTTGTTAGGTAGATTTATTTAGGGCTTCTATTGGGTTGTCAGTCTCCAAATGTGGGGGTTTGAAGTGTCTCCCCCCTTGTAATGTGGGCAATTTTTGTCGAGTCATTAGGATCGGTATCTTGGGGTTTAAAGTGTCTCCCCTCATTTGTGGATATTGAGGCATTTGATTGGGGTTCGAAGTGTCTCCCCCTGTTTGTAGATATTGGGTTGTTTGATTGGGGTTTGAAGTGTCTCCCCCTATTTGTGGATGTTGGGTAATTTTTGGTTTCCGTTACTTCACTCCATATATCATATCTTGTAGTGGATGTCATACCCATCAATTCTTCCCATGTCATCATAAAACACTCGGGTAGGTCATAGATCAATTTAGATGGGTCCTTTTTACTTTCTTCTTCAGTCATCAAACAATTAATCCTCAGTCCTTTCCCAAAATTGTGGTTGGGCAAGGGATTATTTGTGATGCTAGGCCTTGTCAGCGGTGCAATCACCTTGTTGTCTATTAAGTCTTGAATTGCATGACGAAGGCCAAAACACCTGTCAGTATCATGGCCAGGGCCATGGTGGTAGGCACATATTTTATTCACGTAAAACCTTGAAGGTAGTGGGTTTGAAATTGATCTTGGGTCTAAGGGCCTTGGTAACCCTTTTGCTTTTAGCTTCTCAAATACTTGGCTTATAGGCATATGTAACTCATGAAATTCTATCCCTGGCCTTGGGAGTGGCCCTTGTGATATTTGCACGGGTGTAATGGGTGCAATTAGTTGATAATGATCATTTTTATGGATATTAGAAACTTCTGCAGTTTCAGAACTAAATCCTATTTTTTTTTAACCTGGGTGGGTCCTCATTCTTTATAGTGCCATTATTTATTGCATCTTCAATTTGGGTTCCAGCAGCAATCAAAGCTTTAAAATTAGGAAAATATTAGGCAAACAAGTACTTATGGTATACAGGTAATAAATTCTTTACAACCATAGCTAATTGTTCTTCTTCACTTTGCCTATTCATCATCTGTGCAGCTTTGGACCTCCACTTGGTAATGAAGGTAGAGAAAGATTCTTTCGGTTCTTGCTTCGTGGTCTCGAGATCCCTCCTTGTTATATCCACCTCTATGTTGTATATTATATTGATTGTGAAACTCATGGCAGATGTCCTCCCAACTCTTTGCTCTATCATCATCTAGGTTGAGGAACCATCTAAGAGCGACTCCGGTCAAAGTGTTTTGGAACATTTGAGCAAGTAGTTCTTCAGTCGCACCTAGGGGCTGCATGGCCCTCATATACATCTTCAAATGGGACTTTAGGCAGCCAGTCCCGTCAAACTTGTCCAAGGTTGGCATCTTGAACATGGGAGGCAATCTCACATCAGGGAAAAGTGAGAGTGATTGGTAGTCCATGAGGTCCTCCATTTTGCAAGCTCTCTTGATCATCTCTTGATCATCTCTTCCATCTTGTTCATTCTTTCGTTGATCTTCTTCTCACTCTCCATGGTTAGTGGATTATGGTCAGCCTTGTTCTCCTCTTAATTACTCTTCAAGCTTTGAACCTGTTGTACCATAAAGTTCATGTCCTCCCATAAGGTTCATAACAACAAAAATATACTAAGAACATGCTTTAAGAAAGATTTAAAAAACACATTGCAACAACATTAGAAATTAAAAATAATAAAAACATTCTAAAGCTATTCATGCATCATCAAGTAGAATTAATAAAAAGGAATAGAAAAAGAAAAGAAAACCTACCTCTTGCATAAGCGTGCTCTTCTTAGTGAAGGAATATTTTAGAGTTCAAAGAAATTTATTCAATTATCCTTGAAACCTAAAATATTTTGCTTACAGAAAAGAGATTCCTAAGGTCAGAGCCTCTAGAACGTCTTTAACGTAAGAGAATAATTAAAAGAAGAGAAGAGTCAGAAAGAGGAGAGTCAGAGAGCGTGAAAAAGTGTGCTGAATTTTGAGAGGCCTCCTCTATTTATAGAGGCTAGAAGGTTTGAAAATTTAGCTAAATGATTAGAATACGAACTGAGATGCGTCCTTATCTCTAAAAAATTGAAAAGGATGAGTTTTATCTCAATTCAAGTGCCCTCGGGCCGTGGCCCGCATTTGTGCCAATCGGCACTCCAAAAGTGTTGAATGGCCTTTTTGGGTGCCGGTCCCGTGTTTAAGTTTTGGTCCACTTTGGACTCCTTTTTTGAGATTTTTTGAGTCGGGACTTGCAGTTAGACGCGTTTTTAATCCATATTCTAAAAATTAAACTATTTTTCTGATAATTCAGGTTTTTTTAGCAATGATTATCTTGTAGATAAATACTCCTAAAAGTCTTGATTATTAGTTATCTTATTATCCTCTTTTATTCTCGTGCAAGCAAGCCTATTTTTAACACTAACTAACAACCAATCACAAAATTATTTAATTAATTTTAATTGTCTAGCCAATTAGAATCAATTTATATTAATCATGCGTGGTTGGTTCCACCTAAACAAAATGCATGCAGACCGTACAAACCTGATCATGCGATATCTTTCAATCCAACGGTCCGATTTGGAAATTAGGTACATCGTCGTGATTGTGAGAATCTCAAGATCATTTTTATGCAATGAATGAATTAATGCATGTAATGCAATTATGATTTTTTTGGGTATATGAATGGTCACTTTAGTCATCTTACTTAATTAAATTATGGGTGCAAAATCGAGTGTCTACACTATCTATAGAGGGTAGCATGAAGAAGAGGTTTTCCACTGAGTATACCATGTTAAAAAATTGAATGTCTTATTGTATAAAATTGTCTAAAATATTATACAAGGGACTGCTTTTATAAAGAAAGAGGTTCTCCAATATGAGTGTAATCCAAGTAAATATAGTACAATAATACAAAAACCTTAAAGCCCGTTGAGCTTGTATTGTACAAAATGTATCCTATTTATCCGTTTGTCACTTTTATTTTCCATTAAGAACTTAGAGGTTAGAATAAATAATTCCATCACCATCTCTAGAATCCCTATTAAAGATCAAGGATCCCAATAATAATAACATAAAAAGTGCATATAGACATACATTTAATTGTATATATATGTATGTCTGTTGTTATTAATATTTATACATATCAATAGAGAGTATTTAGCTTCTAAGATAATTGATTACATTAACCGGGTGTTTGGTTTGCTTGATGTCACATCAAGCCCTAATGTTAAAAGTAGAGACCTCAAATGGGAGTGCATGAGGTCCTATCATGTGGCGTTCTAATTTTGCATATAGCATTTTTTTTTACCCATTTCCATTAAGGTTTTTTATTTTTATTTTTTTTACTATTACCTAAAATATCACATTAATTTATTTTTACTGTTATCTTATTAGTCTCTCATTAATTGCGTGAGCTTAAACAACACCTTTCTCTCTTCTTCATGTCTTTTAACACACCAACCGTTTTAGTACTAAAAAAAAGCAAAAAAATAAAAATTAAAGACTAATATAACTAACCAGATTAGGCCCTAAGGAGAGATAGAGAGACATGAAAATGTTGTGGATTGTTAAATGAAATGAGTTGTTTCACTATTACCAAAATAAATAAATAAAACTAAGATAGACAAAGCATTTGTAAGAGAGAGAAAGAGAGGAATTTGAGGGGCTGCTACCATTGTTATGCTGGCCTTCCACCACCATCAAGCCGTTGAAACCCCTACAAGTAATTGTTTTTTGGTTGTTTCTTATGATGAACTCATTACTAACAAAGATCTATAACAATTAAGTTATAATATACGTACAACATTCTCCAAAACCATTTTACATAAAACATTACAATATTATTTGTGCATTTTTGCTAAGGGGAAGATGAGATGATGAAGGTGGTGTCTACAGCCACCGGCACAACCCCACATCCACCAAAACCACCTTATAAAAAAAAAAAAAAAAAAAATCCACAACCACCAAATTATTGCCACAACCACAATACCACTGCCACAACTAACCCACAAGCCACCACATTCACAAACCAAAATCAACCCACAACCGCTGCCACCCACCAACATCAGCCCATCACAACCCATGAAAATCAACCCACAACCACTTGCTGCCGAATCCACCATCAAATCACAACAAAACCAAAAAAGAAAAAAAGAAACCACTGCCATAGAGATCGGCTTGGCTTGATACTCCAGCCTGGGTTTCGTCGGAGAGGGAGGCAATGACATGGAGTAGAGGGAGAGAGAGCAGAGAAATGGTTGAACAAGGAAATGAGAGAGAGAGTAGAAATTGGTCGAACAAGGAAATGAGGAGACAGAGGGAAGAAAGAAAAAGGTAAGAAGAAAAGAAAGTGGGCCCATCATGAATAAAAAAATAATATAAGTTATAAGATTTGTGAACAGTGCGCTCTCAAATTTGAGATTGCACTGTAGCATGTTGCAAAAAAATTTAAGATATGAAACACCTCATGAGGCTCATATTTTGGGGTTTGGTGTGCCAAATGCAAAAAATTTGGCATATGGCATACCTACTATGAATGCTCTTAGCAAATTAAACTGTTGCATAAACTAAAGACAATGAGCTTCCTTCATCTTTGTTGGGGATTGCTACTAGAACTAAAGTATTTTGATGATGGTGAAGATAATTTATTGGAGTCTATTTGTATTGATGATGATGGCATTGTCAATAATGATGATTTGTGGGATGAGGATCATTTTCCTTGTATTTGGATTTAGTTTAATAGTTAGAGCTATTTTACTATTCAATTACTCTTTAATTTGAGAGAGAAAAGTTAAAAAGGTTAAAAAAAAATTAATAATAATTAAATAGGTAAAGGTGAAAAGGTAAATAGTTAAATGGATTAAAAAAATATGTATCTAAGGTTTGAGATTAAAAGTGGATTTTGTCACTTTTAATCTTTGCCCTTAAAAAACCATTGTGCGGTAAAATAACTCTAAATCCATTTTCTCATACTGTGCTTAGGTTAGTGTGTTATTATTGTAGTATCATTGGTTTTCATATGGAGTGTTGTGAATGTATCATTTTGCATCAAAATTAAAAAAAAAAAAAATCAAAATCAAAATCAAAATGGACACTTGGCATCAAATTAGACTACTATTAGAAGCTAATTTGGATTGGATTTGAAGAATTATTATGCTTCCACTTTAATATATTACTATTAGTATACTTGTGCAATGCACAAATTAATTAAAAATTTTATGTAAAATAAACATTTAGTGAGCTACTTTTTTTTTTTTTGATTGCCAACATATAACTGGATTTCATTGATACGGACCGAAGTCCATTGCAATTACATCATTTTGAATTTGGAGTTCAATAACAGGGGGAGTATCCTCCACCCATATTACATAATCATCAACATACAAGGCATTCCTAGCAAGTGAGTGAGTAGCCCCATTGTTGTTTCTTCTGACGTGCTCAATCCTCCATGTCTTGAAGTGGCTTAAACACCACTGTGAGCCTTCAACAATCTTTTGGATGGCCAAGGCTGGGTTTATAGACCCTTTTAGCGCATGCACCACTAACTGAGAGTCCCCTTCCACCACAGTATCCTTCAACCCCAGGTCCCAAGCTAACATAATACCTGTTTCAACAGCTTTTTCTTCGACTTCTAAAGCACCCCAAGGCACGGCTATCTTCTTACATAGTGCACCCATCATTTGCCCTTTGTCATTTCTAATGACCACCCCAATTCCACAGCACCTTTGCTCCTTAAACACAGTAGCATCAACGTTTACCTTATACATACCTTGAGGGGGAGGAGTCCAATGTTTAGCCCGAGGGGCTGGTTGGGCTTTTTGGCGCTCAATCAGACATGTTGCTCGAAATTCTTCCACATAATTCCTTGCTTCCCCTTCAATGGTCTTCCCATTCTTGCATTTACCCCCAAACCTGACAGAATTTCTATTGTTCCATAGCAGCCAAGCCGTGACAGCAAACTTCTCCCAATCCTTTTCGCCTGAAGATGCCATTAACAACCATACCACATTGAGGAAGTCCTTTGGGGGGCGATCTAGTCTGTCAATCTTGAACATTGTCTCGCTCTAGGCTTCTTTTGCGACTTTACACCCCTATAATATATGACCCGATGATTCACACTCCCCACACAAGTTACACTTGTCCTCCTTAACAACCTTTCGGTGCATTAGACATTGTTTCGTGGGTAAGGCATTTTTGCAAGCACGCCATAAAAAGTGCTTAACTTTGTTTGGACATTTTAAACTCCATATAAGCTTCCAAATAGCCTCCATTTTAGATGTATCAAAGCAACTAGGTCTGCCTTCAATTCCCTTTGAGACCTCTAGGTACCAGACTGCCACTTTGTAAGCACTTTTGATAGAAAGGATACCATTGGGGGTTTTAGCCCATACTTTGGAGTCTGCTGGGTTCATAGTGCTAATAGGGATACTTAGGATGGTCTCTACTTCGACGGGGAGGAAGATGCTTCTTACCAAATCACCATTCCACTTAGCTTTGTCATGTGCAATCAGGTTGGCCACACTCTCCCCTATTTCCATTGCAGGCTTGGGTGAGATAATTCTGCCTGACATCGTGGAAGGAATCCACGCGTCATCCCAAATCTTAATGCTCTTTCCGTCACCCATACACCATTTAACCCCATCCCTTAACACTGGTTTGGCTGCCATCAAGCTTCTTTATATGTAAGAGGGTTTTTTCCTCACCTGGGCATCCAAAAAGGAGGAGTTTGCAAAATACTTTGCTTTAAGCACTCTGTGGATTAGGGAGCCAGGTCTTTGCTGAATTCTTCACCCTTGTTTGGCTAGGAGCACAAGATTGAACGCTTTTAAGTCTCGAAAACCCATACCACCCTCCTTCTTTGGTTTGCACAGGTTTTCCCACGAAGCCCAAGCAATCTTCCGAGCCTTTTCTTTCTTTCCCCACCAGAAACCCCCAACTAAAGAGTTTATTTCTGAGCACAAAGAATCAGGAAGCTTGAAACAATTCATGGTGTAGGTAGGAGTGGCTTGTGCAACAGCCTTTATTAGGACTTCCCTTCTGGCATTAGACAACAATTTCCCCTTTCATCCCGCTATTTTCCTGCTTACCTGGTCTTTAATACGATTGAAAGCCTTTTTCTTTTCCCCTCCCACCATCGGGGGCAAACCCAAGTATTTCTCGTGTTGTTGTACAATATGTGCATTGAACGTGTCCTTCACCCCATTTTGGATATCAGCCCTCGTGTTCTTGTTGAAAAACAAGGACGTTTTATCCTTATTAATCTTTTGCCCCGACTCCTTCTTATGGGTATCCAAGACCTCAGCCACCTGCTTGCATTCCTCCATTGTAGCTTTACATAATATTATGCTATCATCCGCAAAGAAAAGGTGCGAAATTGGAGGTGCTAGTTTACTCACTCCCACCTCGCTTAGCAGCTCCACAGCTTCCTTCTTTCTGATCAATGCAGACAACCCTTCCGCACACAAGAGGAACAAATAAGGGGAAATAGGGTCGCCTTGGTGTAGCCCCCTAGATGGTGTGTTTTCCCTCTTGGTTCCCCATTAACAAGTACCTCATAGGACACCGTAGTCACGCACATCATTACTAGGGACATCCATCTCTCACTAAACCCTATCTTCCTCATAATGACTTCAAGGTAATCCCATTCTACCTGATCATAGGCTTTGCTCATGTCCAATTTAATGGCCATTAAACCTTCCTTCCCTTTATTCCTTTTGCCAATTGTATGTATAATTTCGAAAGCCACCACCACATTATCTGTTATGTGTCGCCCCGGCACAAAGGCACTTTATGCTTCAGTAATCACCTCATGTAGGATTTTCTTCAGTCTATTCGCCAAAACCTTCGATATTAACTTATAAATCACGTTACATAGGCTGATTGGACGATAATCCGTTATCTTTTGTGGATTTTTGATCTTCGGAATTAGACAGATATATGTATTATTAATATCCTTTGGCATCACCCCTGTATTAAGAGCTTGCAGTACATAATTTGAAACACTAATAATATCCCAGTATTTCTGGTAAAAAATGGGAGACATACCATCAGGCCCGAGAGATTTTGAGGGGTGCATTTGTTGGAGCGCTTGCCACACTTCATCCGCTTTAAAACTTCCCAACAGCACATTGTTCATCTCAGGTGTTACCCTCTTGGAGCATGTTAAGGGACTCAAGCTGTTGGACGCGATCTTGTTTTTGCTTTAAACTCTTATTCACATTCCCGAATTTGTTCTGATTCCACCCTTTCAGATTGCTTTGACACCTTTCGATCCTTTCTTGGATAGGCATAGCTGAGTCCTTTGTATACGAATTCCAAGCCATGTCTACAATTTCTTTGCACTTAGCCTCTCTCACCCACATTGCTTCAAACATGAACCTTTTTTTCTTTCGCTTCTGCTGCTGATTCTTGTTCAAGGACAAGGCCAACAAACAATGGTCCAATGTCGACATCGAAATGTGGAAGACTTTGGCCTTGGGGAAGAGCTGGAGCCAAGCTTTATTGGCCACCATTCTGTCTAGACGGAGTAGCGTACGTTGCTCCCTATGCCGTCCGTTACACTAGGTAAATTTCTGCCCCACAAAACCTAAATCAACCAAACCACACCTGCTAAGAACATCACGGAAGTCCCTAATCTGATTTGCATCTCTCTCCCTCCAGCCCAACTTCTCATTTGGATGCAGAATCTCATTAAAATCCCCATATACCACCCACGGCATCCCACATTGGGCATGGAGGGCTTCTATCAGTTGCCAAGAGCTCTGCCTTTTGCTCGTATCCGGATGCCCATAAAAACCAGAAATCCTCCATGGACTGCCTTTACCCTCACCATGAACTACAACATCTATGTGTGAGTGCGAACAACTCTTAAACCGAATATCTGTGCCCTCCCTCTAGAGCATCGCTAAACCACAACTCTGACCATCACTCGGTATAATAATCCCCTGAGTAAATCCTGACTTTTGTTGAAAACCCTTCATCCTATCGGTATTCGCCTTCGTCTTTGCCAAGAACACCACCACGGGGTTTTGTTTCTTCACCTCCTCGGTGAGTGTACGAATTTCCGGAGGAGTCCCCAACCCCCGACAATTCCAAGCTAAAACACTCATGTGGCTTGGCGGTGCTACACCGCAGCCATCGCCTCACTGCCAACCATATTCACATTCTTATCTGTGACCTCACAAACCTGAAGTTTCCCCTTTCTGCTTTTTGAGCTTATATTATTTGGGTCGAGCTCTTGTAAAGGAACCTGGCCCTTGCGTTTAGTTTTACTTGGGCAAGCCAACTTATTTGGGCTTGGAGTTTTGACTTTCCTAGCCAGGCACTTCCAGTGGCCACTCGTCGAGCCCAAAGGCTCTGTGACCCAACCCTTTTCTTAGTTAAAAGTCATGGCAAGTGGGCTTGAATTATCATCGGCCCAAGACCCAGCTGCACTTGATTCTAAGCCCGAATCCTTACCCAATTCCTTACACGTATACTTCTTGTCCAGTTCTCCTTCAGTCTTTTTTCCTTCATCCTCGTTCTTCGAGATTTCCCAGAGCATCTCACCCTCTAGGTTTGCTACGGGTAGTAAAGGAGGCACGCCTTCCTTCCCTTTTGGAGTAAGGTTACTAATAACCTTTTCTAGTGTCAGGTTAACCTTACCCTCACCGTGAAAGGTCTCCTCACTCTGTCTCGTCACCCGTAGCTCCTTTGAACTTTTGCTAGGGACAGCCCCCTGACAGTGGGTCAATCCGATCACGTGAGCGTCATCCTTTTCCCTACCTTCCTGTCGCCGGAACGTGTCATCGACGTGCTTTTTCCCCATCGTCGCTCCCTTATACGGCCTACCTTCCCCGTCGTTTTCGTCTCCCATTCTTCCTTGCTCCCTTGCTCCCCTTTTCCCTAGTTCACAATTAAGCCATGCTCCGTATTGCATCCCCTCTTCACCTGCTCTGGTTCCCGTACTTGCTTTTTCCGTACATTCCTTCACGTTATGATCCAATCTCCCACACTGGTAGCAGAAATTAGGCAACCGTTCGTATTTAAAAAACACCCATTTGGTTCCCCCTCCTTCGATGGTTACCTTCTTCCCCCTGACTAGCTTTTTCGTGGCGTCAACACGGACCCTCACTCGCAGATATTTACCCCACTAAACACCCTTCTCAGGCACGTCCACATCGAGCACCCTTCCAATTTTTTCACCTATCTCCAGGCCGAATTCTCGGGTCATACTCATCAGAGGGAGGTTGTATATCTGCACCCAAAACGGAGTCCACTTTATAGTGATTTCCTTTGGAACTCTTTCACCCTCAAACTCCTGTAGAAGTACGAGTTGTTTTTCATAGCTCCAAGGACACATCTCTAGAATTCATTTTTTGTCCCTGTCGTCTCCAAACTCCACCAGGTACAACTCCTCTTTTATTTCAGATATCCATGAACCCCTGTTCGGTTTCCATAGCATCTTCAAGTGTTTTCGAAGTGCATCCAGGACAATGATGCACTGCGTGAGTATCTTCATCACTAGACAATTTTTTCCAATCTCCCTTGCTGCCCTCGTGCCATCACACCCTAGTTCTATATCCTCTCCCTCTTCTTCCGTAAATGTTAACTTACTCCAAAGTGCTTCCAACTCGTCTGCCATCCTTTAAGAACCACCCACTCTCTGTTCCGTCGAAAAAAGTTACCTACACTGATCTCACTGTACACAGGAGACCACTAAAACTCTTGCACAGGGGAGAACGCAAGACTACCACCGCCTCTACATGCACAGAGCATGAGGGCACTTACCAGTTAAACTATTTAGTGAGCTACTTGAATTTATAAATTAATTATCATATTACATAGCTACATTGAGCCACTTGACATAGGAACAATAAATAGTGGGGTTTCCAGGCACAAGATCTCTTATTCGAGTACAAAAACCTTTACTAGTTATTTAATTATTTTGGGTGAGATAAATGAGATTTATATATCTAACTTTTATAATATAGTTTCTCTCAAAAAAAAAAAAAAAAATTTTTATTCTATAGTTTAATATATTAAGTTTTGTATTTTGTACTTTTGTTGGGTACGTGGTGCTTGGAAACATTGATGAGGCAGCCCATCCTCCAAAGCCCATTAAGCCCAACAGCCTTTTAGAGTATAGACAGAAAAGGAGAGGGCATTTTGGTGATTCAGACACGATAAATTACTCTCTAAAACCCTAGTATAGCTTCTCTCTTTCATTCATTCTCTCAGCCGAAACCACAGAGAGAGAGGCTGTTTGAGAGAAGAGAGAATACTAATGGGTAGGCAATTTCTTCTTTTACTTGCTTGAAAATTGATGGGTTTTGTTTTTAATTTACAGAATTTGAATGAATTGATATGAATGATGAATTGATATATAGGGGCATACAAGTACGTGTCAGAGCTATGGAGGAAGAAGCAATCGGATGTGATGAGGTTTTTACAGAGGGTGAGGTGTTGGGAGTATCGCCAGCAATCTTCTATTGTCCGTCTCACTCGCCCCACTCGCCCCGACAAGGCTCGCCGCTTGGGTTACAAGGCCAAGCAGGTTTTCTCTTTTTCTTTTTAATACTATCTATATGTTTTTAATGGTAACCCTTTTTTTCTTACTTCTAATTCAGAAAAATTATTCTTTTTGATGTACTGGCTAGATAGTTATTGATATTTTGATAAGTGGGTTATTATTATTATTATTTTTTTTATTACATTTTTCCATTAGGGTATCTCTGCATTTTGTTGTTCATTAT
This sequence comes from Notholithocarpus densiflorus, assembly GCA_030021035.2. Classification (NCBI taxonomy): domain Eukaryota; kingdom Viridiplantae; phylum Streptophyta; class Magnoliopsida; order Fagales; family Fagaceae; genus Notholithocarpus; species Notholithocarpus densiflorus. Next base: position 230,225 of record JARYZH020000320.1, on the reverse strand, counting down.
CTGGATCCATTTGCTCTACTGTAAGTTGATGTTTGATTGACCTTGTATATATAATGACTTTTCTATTTTTATTTGAAAAGAAGAGAAGGTAAAAAGGAAAAGAATGAAATGAAATTTATTCATACCAGCTTTAGTTTGTGGGAAGTGTACATTATCATGGTGCTGTAGCTATTGTTATACTTGCTTTGCTTACCAACTTATGTTTTACCTACACTTCGATTGCGTTTGGTATGGTGGAAAAGTGAGAAGATAGAAATGGGGGAAGATATATTGTTTATGTTCTTTTGTTTGGTAGAGTAGGGAAGAGGAAGAAACCAAAAATGGAGAGTATTATTTTTTATTTTTCCAAAATATAAGGAAAATAGAAGAGAAAATGTCTTACGTAGGTGATTTGACAATCTTATTCCTCTAATATATTATAAACAATTCAATACTAAGATATGATAAGAATTTTTTACAATATTCTCTATTTTGTGTACATTTTAATCTCTTCTTTTCTTTCTTTTTTCCATCTTACATTTTGTTTCCTTTCACTTTTCTGGTCTCCCTACCAAACGAAGCCTTAGTAGTAATTATGATAATATTCTTTACAGGGTTATGTGGTCTATCGTGTACGTGTAAGACGTGGTGGACGGAAGAGGCCTGTTCCTAAGGGTATTGTGTATGGAAAACCCACAAACCAGGGTGTCACACAACTGAAATTCCAACGCAGCAAGCGCTCAGTTGCAGAGGAGCGTGCTGGTCGTAAACTGGGTGGTCTTAAGGTTCTTAACTCATACTGGCTCAATGAGGTATGTGTGAAATGTATTATTTTGCCAAACAACGTCTGTACTTATTTCAAATCCTCTTCTTTATAAAAGAATGAAAATGAGGACTTGGAATTTACAGGCGTTATATTTTCTAACAGTTTTTATTTGTAATAGTCGTAAATGAATGAGTCTGTCCTAGTAACAGTTGATAAAATATTGTGAGAAAATGGGTTGAATTAGTATCTTAATTGATAGTTTGAATTAGAAATTTTCTTTCCTAGTGACAGTTTATAAATTATTGCTTGAAAATGGGTAACTGGTATCTTATTTAATAGTTCGTATTGAATTTTTTTTGAAAGAATGTAACTTTTTGTTCTTGTTCCTCCTGTGAATATATTTTTTTTGAAGTTATCCTTGTGTATAATTGATGCTTTGTTAAAATCCTTTTCATAGTTTTGAAGCTTCATAATCCATCTTTGCAGGACTCCACTTATAAGTACTTTGAAGTTATCTTGGTTGATGCTGCCCACAATGCGATCCGCAATGACCCAAGGATTAATTGGATCTGCAATCCTGTTCACAAGCACAGGGAACTTCGTGGACTCACCTCAGCTGGAAAGAAATATAGAGGTCTCCGTGGGAAGGGACACTTGAATCACAAGGCACGACCTTCAAGAAGGGCAACTTGGAAGAGGAACAACACTCTCTCTCTCAAGCGTTACCGTTGATTTGCAAGATATTATTGGTGTTTTCAAGATATTATTGGTGTTTTTATTATTTTCTCAGTTCTACCTGTTATAAGATTTTAGCTTTAAGAAACTCAAGTGTTCTGAATTATATTTATGATTCAGATTGCGGAACATGGTTATTGGTCATGCCCGGACTCACTGTGTTTTTGTGATTGTTAAATCAGTTTTGGATGTTCTGAGTTTTTGTGATTGTATCAGTTTTGGATGTTTCATCACATAAATGCGTTTCAAGTTCGCGCTCTTCGAGTTATTGAACTTCAACTGTGTTTGTTTGATGGTTAACGAAAGTTTTCATGCTCCAGCTCGACTGCTCTCTTTGTGCAGATTGGTTGAACGGCTGAAGCACATTTCCTTAATCACATCTTAACATCTTTGATTTAGATCCATACCTTAATTTTTGCCGTGTGTCAAGGAAGTTTGACTAAGGTCAAATGATGTAGGATTGATGTAAACAAGATGTCATCGAAAAGTGCATAAGATAGGCTTCAATTTGAAATGTCCTAGACATGAAAATTCCAAATGAACAACTCGACCTCACTAAAATATGACTAGGTAATTTTTGTTAAAAACGTGTTCAAATTGCTACCTTTCCATCGTAGTTTTCGAAATAGGAAGCACTTCACAAAAATGAAATTACAAGCTTTGTAAGGTATCCCATTTAGGGCAAATCGAGATTAGGAAGACATAAAATCAGAATTGTCTAGGCCCATAGTCACAAGATTGCATGGAAATCCTTAGGTTATTTCTACTTCTTTACACGAAATGATAGGATTTGGATAACCCAAACAAACAAAATGTTGAATTAAATCCCACCCTAGTTTAGAAATTCAGAAGAATTAAAAATCTTCTTATCTTATTTAGAGAGATCCGAAAGAATTCTCTATGACTATTTGACATGACTAGTTTCAAATGTGAACGAGAATAGCTTATTGGTTAGAAGAATCATCATTTAGACTGGTAGACCCTTATGAGATTACTCAACAACAATGGCTAGGCATATAGCACGTTAAAGTGAAGAGTAATCAACCAACTCAATCTTTTCCTTGATAGCATGGAAGAAAACCAACCCTTATGAGATTACTCAACAACAATGGCTATTTATATAGCACGCTAAAGTGAAGAGCAATCAACCAACTCAATCTTTTCCTTGATAGCATGGAAGAAAACCAATGTACTTACTTCACCAAGAAAGGAACTTGCTTTATCTTGAATCCTCAATTTGACTTGAATTCTTATGAACTCATTAGTATATTGCTGAAAAGACTTTCGATATAAGTGCTTGGAGATTTTCCTATTCTTATTACTCAGTTTAAACTAACAAGGGAATAAAACAGGCTATGTAGTTGTTTTGTTTGTTTGTTTGTTTGTTTTTTTTTTTTTTTTTGGGATTGCTCGTTAGCTGATTATAACAATTGCCCTTACTCGAAAGGCCCTTCCCATCAATCGATACTAGTTATTATCATTTGGTTTCTCATGACTTGATTTGTCCAATGACAAATGTGAAATGAAAGAAGGATCCTCCTATCGGCAATTAGATCCTATTGTGAGTCTACCCTCTTTTTGCAAAAATGGAGGGATGAGCTTATTGATTCGTTTGTTCAATTTGTTTTCTCATGGTAGGTAGAGAGATAGTTGAAGGGGGAGATTTGGTGAGAGAGAGAGAGAGAGAGAGAGAGAGAGAGAGGATTTTATACAAGGAGAGGAATAGTGAACTAAGTCAACTTAACAAAGGTTGTTTTTGTTTTGTTTTTAAATTTTTTATGAGAAGCTTGTAACTTTTATTCAGTAGAAGGTAAATTACAATACATCTTGAATCAAACTGATTCAATCATGCTTGAATTTTCCTCTGAACAAGTTACAAAAAAGTTAGAATCCCTTTTGCAGATTAAGCAAGAATATGTGCTGGTTAATTTGCTTGGCGTTGCACATTGTAGAGCTTCACCAATTGAAAACAGTTGAGCTGACATTTAATTCTTTGAATTAAATTGACAATGAATATGGGAGGGTCGGAATGGTCTATGAGTGTATCATATACAATTTTTGAATCGCATTCAAATACAACGTCATGGAGTCCAACATCCCTTGCAAAGTAAACTCCCTCTTCAAAAAGCCTTCGCCTCCGATTCTAATGGTCCCATTGGTACATAAAATTTCTTGCTTAATGCAGCGATTAATGCACTTGTATGGTCCCTGGCAACAATGCCAACACCAGCCTCCTTTGTGCTTGAGAAAACAGTGCCATCAATGTTAACCTCGTACCAAGGAGGCTCGAGTGGTGACCATCTCGATTACTCTGCCTCTCTGACTTGTGAGTGCTTCAGATTTGTAGTTTGTGTTAGGTTCTAAGGAATTAGAAACTAATGTATTAGAACTTCATTTTGTAATGTTGGCAAACCATGATCAAAACGTTTTAGTCTTGTTTAGACTTGCTCAAAGTATCAGTGAAGTCCGCCAAAATGACTCTGCATTCCGAATGAACACCTCGTCGAGAAAAGTTCTTTGAGAAGTCCTTTCGAGCATCCTCATCACGGAACCGAAGATGAGACGGAGTAGGATCAAAAGACGATGGCCTAGAACGTAAAGGGTTTTGGGACGGAGCTGATTTACGCTTAGGTGCCATAGACACAACTAACGTAAACAGAAAGAGAGGGATAGAGAGAAGTAGACAATCAGAAAAGCTCTAAAACAATTCAAATATAACAAGTATATTGAAAATGGAGTACGTATGCATGGGAAATGCATGAGCATGTGACATGCAAAAGAAATTGCATCATGGGCTCAGCCCAATCCAAACCTATTAGCACACAAACAGATTGCACACATCGAAATGCATGACAATACTTATTATAATGCTAATGTGATGAAATGCATGATATTTTAAACTCATTTAAGTGAAAACCCATCCCAAAATATCAACAAAAACTCATCAATTTTGAAAAACCCCAAAATTTTTCAAAAAACCCAAAACTTAGGTTTCAAAACATGAAATGCATGAAAATGAAGGAGATTAGAAGCTTACCAAGTGAGGAAAGACTTGAAAAATCTTGAAAAACACCTTTGGAAGAGGTTTGGAGTGAAAGAGATAGTGTTTGGGAGATGAACAGGGGCAGACAGATCGAGAGAGATCGAAGAAATGAGAACCGAATTGTGAAGAGAGAATATATAGATCCTCAATAATTCTCGACAGATAGAGGTGTCGAGAGGTGTCGAGACATCTATTGAGGAAGATGTCGAGAAAAACAACTTCGACAAATACAGCTGTCGAGAAGGTGTTGAGGAACACAGTAAAGACACAAGAACAGAAGCTCGATCGATCCACCAGCTGTCGAGAAGTTATCGAGGGTCCAGGAGATTTCTCGTTCGATCCACCAGGTGTCGAGAAGCAGGCGAGATTGCGATAAGAAAAAGCTTTAAGAAGCTCGACAGATAGCAAGGTATCGAAGAGGTATCGAGGAGGTGTCGAGCTAGCTTTTAAAAACAGTTTTTCGAGAAGTGAAAAACACAGTCATGAATGCAAACCATTATGCAACTCAACCAATGATCCAAACACCATATAAACTTCTTAAACTCATCTCTCAACAAAGATTTTAAGCACATGGATCCCAAAAACACACGCACACACTAAACAAGTCTAACCAATTTTTATATTTCAAAAATAAGTTAAGACAGTTTAGTGAGTATACATTAACACATGTAAAACTTGTGATGACCAAATCACATTGTACTTGCACATGTATCAAGAGTAGCAAAGAATATTGCATGTCGTGTGTGAAGAACACCGCAAGATTGCAAATGTGTCACCATGTTACGATAATTTGAGATAAGAGAAAATCACTTTAACTCACACATAATCATAACTGTTTGATGGGGATTATCACCTTTAAGGTACATCCTATGACTCCCACATCTCCTAGAAAACATGCTTGCAATCATATTTAAAGCATTTTTGATCTTTTTGCTTTTGATTTTTCTTTACATATTTTTCTTTTAAGCATATCATTCATAGGCATATAAGAGAGAGAAAAGAAATACCCAAAGATATTTGACATTCCAATTTTGCTATGCCTAAGCACACAAATGTCATTGACACTACACTTTTGCTATGCCGAAGCATACAGGTATCATTATGATTGGCGGGCAATAGTGGTGAGATGGTTTTTTATGCATTTATCTTAGGATTTTCTAATCCTCTCCGTCAAAAAGAGTGATACAAGTGTTAAGTACAAGAGATAACTTAATCTTACTCATCACAAACAAGAGCCACAAAGCTCATTTGCTTAGTTGTGCATAGAGATGCTCATCTAAGCTACAAGAGATACAAAGTTTAGAAAACTTTGTTTCAATGGCCATCCAAGGTACATAAATACCAATGTACACAAAACACACACTGTTTTTTTATTTTTTTTATTTTTCAAATTTTATTTTTTTAATTTTTATATGAAAAACAAAACAAAGCAAAAATGAAAAATTAACCAAACAAAAACAAGTTAAGCAAAGTATAAAACTAGACTAACTCAAAACATGAAAGCAAAACACACAAGTAATGCAAAAAAAAAAGAAAAAAAAAAAGAGAAGAAAGTGATAAAATCACTTGGAGCCCTTTTCTTTCCACACTCTGGAAGAACCTTTTCTTTGATTAAACCCTTGAACCGGCGGTGAGGGAGAAGAATTGAAACCGTTCAAGTTTGAAAGGACATGAGGGCTTTGAGAAGATCTCCAAGGGGAGCAAGAAAGGATTGAAGCTAATTCTAGCTTCCAGATGCTATCATGCCGTTGCTTTGTTGAGTGGCAAGCCACTTATAGCAATTTGGTCGAGTATGACCTAAAGCTCCACAATGATGACAGAGATGCTGCTTCCTCTGTTTAGGCTTTTGAGAGTTAGCCTTTTTAGTCCTAGGGTTCTTAGCTTCTTTCTTATCTTGCTTAGGGGGTGCTCCTAAGATAGATTTATTCTTGTCTAAGTTCTCACTAGCTAAAACAGTTTTAACATCATTGTTCTCAATTTCAACATTATTAGCAGGAGGAACAAAAACAGTAGAACTAGTAAAAGCAATATTAGAGGAAGAAAGACCATACCCTAAACCTGTTCGATTGGAAGCAGATTTCTGAAGATTTAGCATCTCATCAAGCTTTGCAATTGAAGTCTTCTCCAATTGAGCTCTGACTTGAAACAGCTCCGCTTCAAGCTTCTTGGTCTTCTCAGCCAAGAAATTGTTCTCGAATCTTAGTGCTCCAATAGTCTGATTAGCCTCATCAAACTTTGTGGAAAGCTCTTCACGATCAAGTTCCACATCACTGAGCTTCTTGGTGGCCAGCCTATAATGTTTCTCATGTTTCTCAGAAACTTTGTATAATTTTTCATAGGCTGTATGGATATCATTTTGATCATCCATTTTCTCAAAATTTGACTCCACCAAGTCCTCTTCTTCATCCACTCTTTCAACAATCCCTTCAGTAGAATTGACAGTGGCAATAAAGGCATTCAAGATTCCGTCATCTTCATTGTTGGAATCATCCTCAGGCTCGGTGTCACTTAAAGTAGCAGCAAGTGCCTTGCTCTTCCCAATGCTCTTGAGATATGTAGGACACTCATTTTTCATGTGACCAAAGCCTTGACACCCAAAGCACTTAGGTCCTGCTGGAATAGTGTACTGACCGCCATCCCTTGCATCCTTCTTCCCTTTATCTTGGCTCTTGAACTGAGAAGAACTGGATTGCCTACGGTCCTTGTCGAAGCCCTTTCCATTTGCGTTCTTCATAAACTTCTTGAACTGCCTGGTGATGTAGGACTTCATCTTAGAATCTTCATCGTCTGAAGACTCATCTGTGTCACTGTTCTTGGCCTTCAGCGCCATGCTCTTGCTCTTGCCTGACTTACCAATCCTTGTTAACCCTAGCTCGGGGGTCAACTCTAATAGTAAATTGGTTCGAGCTAGAACTGCAGGTTCTTAACCATCAGCCCAGCACAGCACACACATGGGAATTAATACCAATGCCCAACATTTTTAAGAGTTTGGAAAGAATGGAACCCAGCCATTTCCTTTTAACAGACAATTTCTAGCATTCTTCAAAGGAGGTTCTTACCGAAGAAGATGAAAAGCTCAATCTACAATAGTGACATTGCAACGATTGAGCAAATTACCATCTCAACAAGCTCCATTTGAGCAGGATCGCCTTTAGGTCTCTATAGCATGGCTCAAAATATTATGTCCAAGGATACTTCCTCGAAAGATTTCAACAACTAATCAGATGGCTGATCCCGCAGATAGTAAGAAAGGAAAATGAAGTAAAAGATGGAATCTCAAACAGCTACTCCATTCTGACATTACCACACAATTGTGTTAAGTCAATTCCTTTTTAGCTTTGCCTAGCAATCAAAGGGCACATTTACTACTTGTGAAGTTAATAAAAATCTCACAAGTCATAATACAAAAGACCTTCCGGATAATCTATCAATTTTAAGATTCAAACCACCATTCAATTCAATTAAAATGTTTCATTGAGGTTGCAAGCTTACATGAATCTAGAGAACATCCCATTCCTCCCAAGAAGCATTATTGCAGATCAGCTAAGTAGCAAGGGAGTCTCTGTACAGTATACCATACCCTAAAACCAAGCTGATCACTTGCAACAGTTTGGGGTAGTGGTCAACTGGCTATATAACAAGGGGAAGATGAGAGGTGTGATAAACATATCAGCTAGCACTTCTTACCAATGTTGAGTACTCTGTGCAGATAGAAGGCTTCGCCTTGATCCCCATTTAAGGACCTTCTCTCCAAGCAGCATGCAGTTAGCTGCCTGAGTAGCCTCTCAAGACAAGATTGCAAGCAACCATGTGAGTCTTTTAAGTTGGGATTCATTGACAAGATCATGGCATTAACTGCATCAGCGACAACTTCTCGCTGTGAATCTTCAAGCAGGTATCCAACTGAGGACTCCCGTGGTTGTTCATATGCCAACAAGGCAACACAATCCTAGAGAGAGAGAGAGAGTTACAATTATTATTTAGCTCAAAACTTCCAAAAGAGTAAGGATCATTATATTGTTTAGTACCAAAGGATGCCTCTATAAGACATACAGAAACCAATTCACCCTAACTAGCCTAAGCAAGTCATAAAAGCAGTAAGTCCTATGAGAGAAAAAATAAAAAAAGCGAGAGAAGAATAATTCATGTTTTAATGCAAAAAGTAAAATATTAACATTTATCTCAACATCTTCCAGGTGTAGAAGGAAATGAGAAATAAAATTCCATGTGTTTCATCCACAAAATTCTAGAACAAAGCAATTATTGGGTCAATTGCTTTGCAACTTACCAACATCACAGCAAATGCATAGACCAGAAGAATTTCAATGCAGAAGTAATATTTCCTATGTGCAACAGACTTTATCATTCTTGGCAAACAATTTTACTCAGTACCTGAACAAAATCCTCAAACCCGGCGAGCCCAAAAAATTTTGCCAATTGAATCCTTCCATACTTCACAGCTTCCTCCAGTGCCCCAACCTACATGTCAGGTTCAGTTGTCTCAAATTATAAATAAATAGTTGATGAAGTATACTTGATCATAACTTTGTATGTATCAAAACTAGCAGTCTGTGACAACAACAATTAAGGGTTATCTAACCAACCCTAAAATCAGTCATATAAGAACAATTAATCAATCACATAAATCATGGAGAGAAAGTTGAGAACACTTTGCCATTTTCTACTGACGAACATGGTAAGCAGAATAAAACAAAAAACCTTTGAATGGGTTTAGTTAAAAATAAAAAAAGGCCTTTGAATGGGTAACTTGCATTCATTTCTTTCAAACAAACAAAAACCTTCTATTATGGAAGTAGCTTGAATTCCTGCGCATAAGCAAAATTAATAGGGTAAAGAAAAGAACATACACGAACCAATTCAATAAACTTTTGACAGTGAAGCAGAAAGCAGGTAGCCGATTTATCATCCTGCAAAGAGCACAATTGATTGTCAATGCCTGGATAAATAAAGGCGATCTAAGAAGGTTGAAGATAACCCTTAAAAGGTGAAACTAAATTACAATTTATAAAAATCTGCACTACAATTAGTGCTCAACAATGATCACATATCTCTCATCTTCTACCACAAGAATCAAGCACAAACTCAAATTCAGAACAAAAAATGACATGCCATCCAGGAGCAGTATCACATCGAAGCTATAACACCCCCCACCCCCCTCCCCTCTGGTGGGCGACCAAAAAAATTCTAATCTTGAAATGTTTTAAGTTTTCCTCAGATTCAAGGACAATTTTTAGTAAATATATGGATGACCCCCAAACTATTTTTCAATTACATATATCACCCAATAATCTAAAATTTCAAATAATTGTTTCTCTAAATTGAACCCCCCCCCACCCCAAAATCTGTAATCCCGATTTCTGCCCTGATACTATGAGAACATTGGAAAATAAAGAAAAAAACAAAAATGCATAAACATGTTCTCAAAGTTCTCATTTAGCTAGTGACAACTTTCAGGTATGGGAAGCTATAAGTTTCAAACCTCACAGTATAATCATCTCTTCTACTGAAAAAGAGGACCCTGCTGAAGTTATCAATCTAGTTTTTGTCCCAGAAATACTAAATAGCCCTTTGTAAATATAACAAAAGAGAACAATTTTGATTTGAAAATGTGAATCAAGTAATTTGATAATGAGAGGAAATTAGTATGCTTTCTTTTCTAAATGGTTCCTAGATTGATTGAATTTTAGATGTGAAAAGCTCTAGTTCATTGGAAAAAAGATATTCAAAAAACGATTTGACCAGTTAGAAAAAATATCTTAGGACTTATCTTTCAAATGGATTAGTATGGCTTATCCATACTTCTGCCAGCAGTTGACAAGAAACACACAGATATTCATGCAGAAAACCAAGTCAGGTTTCATTCCACCAGTTCAAACCACAGTAAGAAATCTCAATGCCATGTTGCACTGATAGAGCACATAGAAATTTCAGACACAGTTCAAACAGCAGGAAGGACAAGAATTGAGGCAGTTAAGCTGTTGAGAAGAAATACTTAAAAATGGTTATGGTATTGAAGCATGACTGATGATAATAACAATTGTAATCAATGGCACGTGGTGGGCAAAAGGGAATGTGGGGGGGCTGGGCAAGGGGAGGGGGTGTTTGTTAAAGTAAGAGGCAGGGACTAGGAGTAAACAAAAATTCGTGTGTTAAAATGCTTGGACATTTACCAATTTAGATGACATATATGCCTTGTGAATAAGTATTAAACAACATTCGTTGCACATTAACAATTAAATAAACCTTCTGAATATCAGAGCCAGGTTGGCAACACACTTTTTTAACATGAATGAACATCATTTCAAGAGAACACTCTGAAAGTTGAGTCCACCTGAACAATCTGGGGATACCAGTCATGAAGTTTAACAAGTGCAGCATCAATCTCCCCATTCTTTATTAGCTTCATGCACATTGAAAATAAGTCAGCCAAATTAATAATATTAGCAAAATTAACACAGCTCAAATTAGTTAGCTAAAAAAGGGTAGTTCAATAAAATAAAAGCAAAAAAACAGAGCTAGGAAACAAAGCAGTTGGAGATATTAAGTAAACAAAAAAAAAAAAAAACGTAAGAGAAGATAATTAAGTGAACTTCAGTTCACACACTCTGAAAAGGATTAGGCAATCTCCTCAAGCATGTGATCATTGGAAAATAATTTAATGTAAATTGTGGTTGCCTCTTGCACCCGATGGGATAGATATCTAGGCCCATTGCACTGATTTTGGTAATCAGAACTAAAAGCCCAGGTACCTTAACCCAATCCACATTTTGGTTAAGCTCTAGTAGAGAAATAACAACACTTCTTGCAAGTAAGATGATGGTGATGTGGGACTATTGTACTTTAACATGACCACATGGTTATTTATTTTTTATTTTTTTAATAAGTAACATGACCACATGGTTCTTACAAACATTATTATGATGTGTTTTCTTGCAAAACTTGGGTTGGCTCATATCTTCTTCTTTTATTTGTTATTTATTATTATTATTTTTACCCGGTTTATTGCTAAGTTGCACACAACTACTCTCCATCCCATTCTTATGTAGGGAGGTACCATTTAAGCTATAACTCACTCATGGGTTGGCTCATTGCAATATTTCACTTCTTGACTTCTTCATTTTCCTCAATTAATTAACCATTCAGACCATTTGCTGAAGATTTCACCCTTTCAATCTAATGATTGAGGGAGGTCTTTTATTTATTTATTTATTTACATATTTAGTTCTTCTAATGCATATGATCTTGTAGTATGTTCTTATAATTTTTTCCCCTTAATTATTTTAATTGTTGTTAGCTATAAGTTGAAGTTTTTTCTGCAAAAATTCCCACATTTAATAAAAAGAATATATTGAATTAGACCAATCACAAACAGAATAGTAACTTTAAGGAATAACTTTGAAATATTGGCGCTGCACTACATATGATATCTTAGCAAACTACAGGAATGACATAAACTATTAACCATGAGTGAGGATTTGATCACTTCATATTGCATAAGAAAACACATATGCAACAATAAGCACCTGTTGTTGAACTCAAGGAAACCCACAATATCATTAATATTCCCCATGAAACAACGAACTCCAATTCAGCCATTCATATGTATTTATTTTATACCTAGGAGAAGAGTGGGGTACGTGGGTGGAGGAGAAAAAAGAAAAAAGAGAAAAGAAGATAAAGATGATTCTAGAGAGTAAATGTATGGATGAAAAAAAAAAATTTATGTCTGCAATATTTTTACAACATTTTCACAAAAAACTCTAAATGGTAGGATGTTATTGGTAGTTACTAGTAGTGGGGAAAAAAAAAAATTTAAGTGGTAGGTTCAAATTAAAACCAGTAACAGCTTACCACCTAAAAATTGTTGTGAAAATATTGTGAATGTAACACTTCTTAAAAATTAAAATTAAGAATAAGATTTTTTTTTAAAAAAGAATAAAAATATATTAAAGAAATAATAAAGAAATAATATTTAAATGAAATAGAGAAATAATAGAAAGTCTGTTGAAAAATACATTTAAAAAAGTAGGTAGGTAAAAGGTAAAAGGTAATTGTAACTGTTCACTATCCAAACAATACAAAATTTTGGAGAAGCTGCTGGAGATACTCTTACAGAAGTCTAACGGACCTTATCTCAGGTGAGCAAAGTGTCAACTTTTAAATCATGGGTAGGCAAGGTGAAAATAGGGCAAAGTGTCAACTTTTAAATCAAGGTTAGGCAAGATGAAAATGGGCCTAATCTTAGGTGAGTTTACTGTAATTTCTCTAAAAGTTTTGTAAGGATGACACAAAACTGCTAAAATTTCCCTAAAAGTCTAACGGAGTTTATCTTAAGTGGGCAAAGTCTCAACTTTTAAGTCATGGTTAAGCATGGTGAAAATGGGGCAAAGTGTCAACTTTTGAATCAAGGGTAGGCAAGATGAAAATTTACCTAATCTTAGGTGAGTTTGCTGTAATTTCCTTAAAAGTTTTGTAAGGATGACACAAAACTACTAAAGTAGAATGATCAAAAGAAAATTAAGCAATATAAAAATAGTATAAGGTTTCTATTTAAAAGCTATACTGGTGTGTTTGGATGACATGATTTGGGCATTTGGATTGGATTTGAGTGATTAAAATCCAAATAAGTTGTTTAAAAAGTTTTAAAAAGGTCAAGGATTTTAAACCTTCAAAATGCTTGGATTTGAAATAACTCCTAAAATCAATGATTTAAATTCACTTGATTTCAAATCTATTAATTTAAAATTCAAATTCAAATCCAAATCCAAGTTCCCAAATGCAACCTAATCTTATAAACAAAGTAACACCCAACCCAACAAAATATCATACCTCTTTTCCATGATGGTCGAGTCACCAGATAACGTTCCAATGACCACTACAATATAGACATTAGCAGACCAGATAACAAACACGATAAAGAGGATTATGCCAATTAACTTAGCAACGGAAACAACCCCAAGTGGTCCATCCACTAGAACGTGAAAAGTCCACAATCAGAATCTTGGAGTCTAGGAAGCACGGGTGCGGATTCGGGTTCAGGTGCGGTGTGGTGACTTAGTAATTTTTGAAAAAGTAGGGTGCAGGTGCGACAGGATACGTTTATTATTAAATTATTAAAAATATTTTTTATTTACAAATTATTAAATATATTTTCATATAATGGTAAACATTATCAATTTAAGAGTAATAATAACTACAAATAATTCAGTAATTTCAATTTAAGTTATTTAACCTACAAATAATTTGACAAATATATAATAAGTTAATAACTAAATAAGAAATCAACTCAAGTTTATTTTCATTTTTATTTTTTTAACATGTGTTTTGGCAAATTTTTAGGCTGGTTTCAGCGAATTTTGGCCGGTTTCGGCCCAAATTGGCACGAATTGGAGAACGAAAAAAAAAAAAAAGTGGTGAATCAGCCCGTCGACAAAAAATCAGCTCATCGACGCGAGTCAGGTGCAGGTGTGGCGGCCCTAGAGCCACACCCCGTGCTTCCCAGCTTGGAGTCTTCTTCCTAAAATAGATGAAACTTATGCTTTTTCTTCATTTCACTCCAATTTAAGCAAATACATTATGGGCAATATTATATTATTCCTTTTGCAGCTAGCTATCATATATCGTGAAAACAAAATGAAAACATTTAAAAGTGATAGGCCAAGAATGTACTGACCCCTTAGGTAAAATAACCAATTAAGTAGCCAAGTGAATTAATTAAGTCAATTAACGTGCAATATGCGTGGTAGGACAAACAAATCACCAAATAACTAAATGCAGTAGAAATTAAATTTGACACGGGTGATTTGTTTACGAATGGAGAAAACCACCGAGACAAAACCCCACCGGGTGAATTTAAGGTCACCACTCTTGAAAATCCACTATTATCAAAACAAGCGGTTATAAGTAAAGGAATCCTAGTACCTTATACTAACTTACAGTTGAACCTTTACCCTAATACACAATTGGATTTGTAATGTAGTGACAATCTCTCCTTTCAATGCACGGCTCTAAGTACGTGACTATTGTTGGAAAAATACATGTTTGTATGCATACAAAACATACGCAGCGGAAAATTAACAGATCTGCTTCATTCGCAATTGACAACATATACTATGTAAATTTCAGAATATAAGAATAAGAGAATGTACCTTAGTGCGGTGAAATTCAAAACCAAAGATTATAAGTACTTGGGAACACTTTTAATCTTCACTCCAATTCCACTTGTGCCCAAGAAGTGTGGTCTCTCAATCAGTTTATATGTATGTGTTCAAGGGAGAATGAGAGAGTGTCCAATACTCACATACAAACGATTTCATTATCTTCCAAAATTCTGTATATTTTTCTTCTTATAACTGATTATCTAATTGGGCTAGTCTTTTGGGCCATTCCAATTGGGTTTTAGTATGTGGCTTAGAGTGGGACCAAAAGGGAACAAATAAGACACTAGCTCCAATGGGCCTTGGGCTTTTCTATCAACTCTTGACAAGTCTAAAGTTACCATTAATTATATTTAATACCACTATATAAATATAATTGCACTCTAGGCCTTATTAATAAATTATATCTCAAAACTTTATTATACATACAACCTCTTCATAAAATATTCGTAGTAATACAAAGCATGAATGCAGACTGCCACTTTGAAGATTACTACATCTTAATTATTAAGTACCCGGTTTAATCCTTTAAGTTATTCATCATATATTTATGAAATCCAATTTCATAAATATATATTTTAGTAACTCCTTACTAAAGTGGTTAGGCCTAACACTCTGAATAAACGAACCCATTAAACTTATCTCAAGGGAATATTTTATACCTCTGTTAAGAGATTATGAATTCCATCTTGAGAATATATGTTCCATCAACACTAAATGTGGCTGCCCAACATACTGAGGTTTTAATTGTGTTTTTAGATCTCACTCCTGATATATCAAAGTAACCTACACTTCATGATCATGTCCATTATTCTCTCAGGATTAAGAGTTCATGTAAATAGAAGTCGTGAGATTTATTATTCATTTGATAGTCGTTAGGAGAATAATAAATCCCATAGTGGTCCAGTTCAATATGTCTTAACTCTTAAAACATATCAACATATCAACTAGAAGTCTCCACTTCCATGATCAAGACAAATCATCTTAGTTGATATGTTATAGTTTTCGCAGATGAAATGCACAATTTCATCACCGACTACGAACTAAAATTCTGAATTTACAAAGAACTTGTGATTTATATCTTCTGTGACTAAATCACAAAAATCACATACTATGCATCTCATGGGCTATATGATAATGTATAAATATTCATGTTACCATTATTTTAGATAATAATAAAAAGTAAGTCATACATAGCATCATACAATAGGATTTAAGGGCACTAATCCTAACAATTAACCAATCGATGCACGGATCCTAGTACGTGACTAACACACCAACTTGAGAAGGATGTTGGCTGCAAAGTTCATCAGTTCATCCACATGATGAAGATCAAGAAACTCCATGGTTACAAAACCCTACAACGTATAAACGTAGCAGCTTTTTCAAGAGAAAGATGAACAAGGGCAGATTGTCTCTGGTCACAATATGTATGTAACAATAAGTGCAACAACCTTTGCATCAACTGAGATGGCCCTTAAAATAATCCATATATATGTCTAGGGTTGTGAGAAAAGAAACCCTACACAAATAACTTGGATATGCGTGAAAAACAGATCTGGAAATTTGAATTTCGTAATTCTCGATAGATACAGCTGTCGAGCTATCTGTCGAGCTTCAAATATTAAATCTCGATAGATACATCTGTCGAGCTTTAATGAATAGCACTTCTTCACTTGATTTTTGGATAGATTTGCATGGCTTCAATACTTGGACTTGAACTCTTGTTCCTTGAAGTATTAAACACATCCTAAATTTTATTTCTCCAAGTATTTTATGGAGGACTTTTGTAAACTAGAAAATAGAGCTTACAATTAATTAAGATAAAATGGAACATCTAATCCAGAACCTTTCCAATTAAGTTTAAAACAAACATAAGCTATACTTCAGCATCTCATTAAAAAGTTGTTTATTAGTCATCAACTTTCTATAGTGGCAGCTGCAAAGAACTCATTCTGAGAGTTTGATTCAGCTGGGCTGCTCCTAAACTGAAATATTCAATGCAAAGATAGATAAAATCACACCACCTCACTGCACATTTTATCTATTTGTTACATTTTCTGGGGCCTCAAAACTGAATCAGTCTATTGCGGAACTTTGTGAACTGTCATGTGACATATGATCTTTTGGAACTGTTAGTTCTTTTGACAATGTTTTTCTCTAGCTCACAGTCCATCATGTATTAACTGTTGCCAGTACTCTCTCAGCCTAGCTGGTATCAATTCTAAGATTGTCTATTAGAACTCAAGCGACCACAAAGTAGAATGAAGTGCCAGGCAAACCCCAACACTCCCCCCCACCCCCCAAAAAAAAAAGAAGAAGAAAGAAATGGAAAAGAAAATTTGCATAATTCACAAAAGGATCTTTTATCATTCCAAATAAGAAATTAAGTAGAGAGAACGTATTTCCTTATTAGCCCAATAGGACTTCACATCAAAATAATATAAATTGATAATGAATTTTGAAAGATGAATATACACGTGCGTGTGCGCACACGCGTGCTATGGTCTCACATGTTTGCAAACTTTGCACATACAAGCATTAGTAAAGGTGGATATCTTCCAACTTTTAAAACTAGTGGAGTCAAATGATTGATATCTTTCACTCACATTGAAAGGTGAAGAAAAGGACGTATTTTTTGAGGAAAGAAGCATTTAATTTATAGTTTGTTATCTCTCATAAAAAGCCTTTTTTTATTTTTATGAATAAGAAAATTTCATTGACGAATCTCAGTATACAAGAAATATACTGAGGAAAAAAACAGTAAAGACATTGAACAGTCATGAAAGTACGCAAAGAGGAAGAAGGTGGGCAACACAGCCATCCACTCATACTCACAATGGAGGAGCAAGTGATCAATTGTCTCACCAGTTTTTTTTTTTTTTCCACTTAATTAGTTAATAGCCTAAATTTTTATAAAAATCCATCATTGCATGGGATAATGGGTAGGGCCCATAGAATATTATATATCTATATATAATCAAAAGGTTAGTGAAACCCTCATATCACAGTCACATATTAGAGAAGAGCAACAGAGAGAACACTGAACCCATATTTGTAAACCAAAAGTCCATATGGACATAAAATTAGTCTAAAATTTCATACCTGTCGTAGAGTCTTCCTCTCGTTCAATGCATACATGATGTCCTGCTCATCAAAGCCATTCTCTTGAGCTATATGGACAGGAGGCACAGTAGTTTTACTAGCCATGTCAAATGAGTTGAGAGTCTCTTCATAGCCATAATGTAGTAAGTAGGAGCGTACAATTCTGGTTAAAGATACAAGCACATTAGTACTTGAAGAATGGCAGTCATAGATCAAATAACAGTAACATGACTTCTCATAACATAGCCAAAATGTGTTGCTAAGACATACATAGTTCTAAGATGTATATAGCATGAACAATAAATATCTTTAAGACATACATAGTTCAAAGACACATATAGCTATGAACAATCTTTAACAGTTTTGCATGCATTTAGCAGGACATTGGCAAGAAAAAAGGCAATGGAAATTTGAATAGCCAACACCCTACAGTAAAAGATGTTAGGTAGACCACTATGTATTGGATCAAATTTACTAGGACCTTGGCTATATGATAATGAATATCCCTAAATTCAAGATTGCTACAAACATAGCCAAAATGGAATTCTATTTTCATCCCTTTTTCATGAGAGATCTTCCAAATGTATCAACAAAGCCATAAAATACATCCTTACACACCAAAAAAAAAAGGATTACAGAGACTCCTATTATGCTCTCTCTCTAGAATCTAAATCTAGGACTCCTTCAGGAAAATGTAAAGATTCAGTATTCCAATGACATGAACCTAATGATATAAGATCACTTTCCCTACCTTGAATTCAACATCTTATGGAAATTTTTCCTTTAAAAATTAGATAAGTAAATAGTTTTTTATTTTATTTTTAAGTAGGAATACAATAAGAAAGCTTTACATAACTGTTTTTTTCCTCAATGATAATCTCATTGTCCCCACAGAAAAATTTGAATTTTATCTCCACTAACAGGACTTCAAACATTTCAGCCATTTGAAATTCTTAAGAGCAGGTGTATACACAGTATAGGACCCAGCACAACTTCTAACCCTGCTCCCACCTCATATATTTAAGGTTCTTCCTGCTGGCTTTGTAAGCTTCTTCAAACCACTGATTTCCCTTCTTAAATTCAAGAAAAGCAACCAGAGCTATCCTTTCCCTTCAACGCTCTTATTTGTTAAATTTGGAATCCCAATTCTAGACTTGAAGAACATTTAGGATTTGAAACCTCATTTGCTAGTTGATCTCCAAACATTATATTTGACATTTGAAGTTGAAGGAATCAAAAAAGGAAGAGGACGAAGCTGTACCAAATTTAGGGGAAAAAAAAAAAAAAAACTCTTCTCTTGAATCAGTTGGCACATAATTGCATTGTTTTAAAAATTACATAGGCAGAAATTATAATTTTATAACCAAAGAATAAACCAAGGGTCAAGCTCCACTGTAGGACAAGCTTCAATAGTAACAAAGGTTTCTAGTTCTTTTGCCACAAATCAGATGATTCAATGGAAAGTAGTACTTAAATCAGAAGAACCTCAACAGGTGTACAGCAGAGTAGAAAATGTCTTGGATGAATAAGATTTAATCTGATGTGAACATACCCATGACTGACATTTGGCGGCAAAGATATCTTTTCAACTGTCATTTGTTGCTTCATCCTCTCTTGTTTTTCAAAATCCTAATCAAATGACACAAATGAAAAAGAAAAAGAAAAAATTAACAAAGGAAACAACAACAGTGAGTAATTCCAGCAAAAGAATAAAAAGGCAAAGCATGATAACAAAACAAATTATCTATCACTTAATTTTACTTCACTAACCCAATTCAGTAAGTGGAAATAATCCTTCATAGCTATGAAATCCAGAAACAACATATTTCATTATTTTGTACTTTTCATTTTTTTTTCCCCTTTTCCCCTGAAAATTTGAGATCATTATTGGGGGTTTTGAATGTGGAAGTGTAATTTAGGACTCGGAAAATCAAGGAAAAATGAAATAAAATTTGAAATATCTATGGGTTTTTCAAATGTTTTGAATAATTTGTTAGTTTGAGATTTACTTTTTTCATTATGTTGTTCTTTCATTTGTTGCAAATTTAAGGAATTTGTCTAAACATCAAAAAAATAATTTTTTTTCAAGGAATATGAATGGAAATAAAGACACTTTTAAGGAATTGGGGTGGGTGGGCAGGGCGAGTGCTGATATCCACAATGCATACAGGGTAGGAGGAACACCACCAAAAGCAAGGGCAGGAGATGAGATCCCCAAAAACTAAATGCCCCCTGCCATCCCTAAAAGAAAGACAATTTGGAGGAGCTGTGCAAAGGGAAGAGACAGAGAGAGTTGAGGTTAGGTTGAGAGGACTTGGGGCTAAAATTTAAAAGAGAAAGAAATGGAGGGGAACTCTGGTCAAAGTGGTTGAAGTGGTGCCATTAATGTACCCAAGTAGAGTATTTATTAGCAATACTTGGGTGTTTATGAGGGTGCAGCACATGCACTCTAGTCTGAAGTCAGTGTGTGTGTGTGTGTGTGTACATATCACATTCTTCAACCTAGGCAATCACTTAATATGGTAGGCCGAGATTCAAAATTCTGGGAAATAACGTAAAGTTGCATACACAAACCCAAACTTAAAACCAATAGAAGAAAAAGGAGGAGGAGCATATCTTGCCTCAAGATCAAAAGCAAATGGTTTCTGCCCAAAGTTGACATGGACCCTGCCAAATTCAGATCAAACACATCTGAAAAATCAGGACCTCTGCCACTATGATAAAAAGAAGCTGTAATATGATTAATATGCAATACGTAATAGAACAATTTGTAAGTTCAAGGAGACTTCACAGGACAGGCAATTTAACATTGTTCACAAACCTGTTAAAGAAGCGTATCAGATGCTATAGACTGTTGGCTATTCAGGATTACAAACTAAAGGTTACCAAACTCAAAAGCTTGACAGTTTTCTATAACACATTACTGAAGCAGATAGACCCATTATAAAGCACAAGCAGTTTAACTTTTCTACAGATTCAACCAAGTATCCCTTCTTATCAATTAATTGTTCAATCATATACAAATAGTGTATGTGTGTGTGTGTATATATATATTAAATTATTGAAGCCAAATTATTCATTTTCTTAATTGAATTTGAATGGTGAGAGGCAATGCATATATAGGTCAAAACATAACCATCTATTTTTTTATAGAAGAAAAAAAAAATTAAGTCATATATTTCACTTAGTTATCTCTATTCTTTTTTTTTGGATAGGTAATTAGAGAAATATTATTAATGAGAAAAAATGAAAGGTACAAGTTGTTCATTATGATGAACAACAAGAAACAGATGAAACAAACAACAAAACAAAAGAAAGGGAAATCAGAAAGATAATCTAAGGGAAAACATAAACTCTAAAAGAGACAAAGAATCAGTAAAGCCCCAACAATGAGACCACTCAAAAAGACTGCGCTGACATAAAACCTTTAACTCATCCAACGTCTTCTCCATGTTCTCAAAGGAGCGACAATTTCGTTCCAACCAAACAATCCACATTAAGCACCCTGGAATCAAATTCCAAATATTCGAGTTATGCTTCCCAAGCCACTAATACCAACAAGATAACAATCTCGCCACCGATCCTGGCATAACCCAATGAATACCAAAAGCCTGAAGCATGAAGGTCCATAAGGTATGTGTAACAGGACAATGAAGCAAAAGATGGTCTACTGACTCCCCATCACTACAACACATACAACACCGATTTACCAAAGGGCGACCCCTAAGCACGAGATTATCCAACGTGAGATTCCAATCGTGAGCAGCTGTCCACAAGAAGAAAGCCACTCGCTTAGGAATCTTTGGATTCCAAACACCCTTCCAAGGAAACAAAAAATTCGGAGTACCCTGAATTGCTTGGTAATAAGATCGAGTGTCAAACTTACCATCACCTTTGAGCCGCCAACAAAGAGTATCCCTCTTATCACCTCGAGGAATATGAGGTTGGATAAACTGAACTAGAGAATAAGATGCAGCTAGTTCCCAATCTTCAAAAGCTCTATAAAACCTTAAATCCCACACTCTAGAAGTACCTCCTTCCGGAATCCACAAAACCTCAGAGATGCAAGCATCTTTGGCAGCTGAACACACATAGAGCTCAGGATAGAGATCTTTTAGGGTGTTATCCCCAATCCATCTATCATGCCAGAAGCGAATACGGGTGCCTTCACCCACTACAAAAGACAGATACTTAGAAAAACTCTCCCACCCTTCATGAATGCTTCTCCAAAGGCCACATCCATGAGTCCTCCTGCACACTTTCGTACACCACCCCCCTTGACCCTCACCATATTTTGTGGAGATAACTTTCCGCCAAAGATGGGTAACTTCATGCCCATAATGCCACAACCATTTCCCTAATAAAGCTTGATTAAACGACGCCACACTTCTTATCCCCAAACCACCTAATTCAATAGGTAAACACACATTTTCCCAAGCCACCAAAGGATATTTGAAACTCCCCTTAGAAGACCCCCAAAGAAAATTCTTCTAAATACTTTCCATTCTAGTAGCCACAGCTTTAGGAATAGTGAAAAGAGATAAAAAGTACGTTGGAAGACTTGAGAGAGTACTCCTTAGTAATGTGAGCCTACCACCCTTAGATAAATAGAGACGCTTCCACCCTGATAGTTTCTTCTCCATCTTCTCCAAAATAGGATTCCAAATCTTAAAAGAAGTTCCCAACGACATCCCCAAATATTTCATAGGCAAACTCCCCACTCTACATTGAAGAATACTAGCCAATGCAACTAGATTATTCACCTCCCCAACAGGGACAATCTCACTTTTCCCAACATTAACCTTCAAACCCGTAAAAGCTTGAAAACAAGACAATGCCAACCTTATAGACAGCAACTATTCCCTAGAGGTATCACAAAATAAGATAGTGTCATCCGCAAACAACAAATGGGAAATCCGCACACCAACAGAATTCACTGCTCCCACATGAAAACCCCGAATAAGGTTATTCTCCTCTGTCTTCTTCAAAATTCTACTTAAAACCTCCATTATCAAGAGAAACAAAAGCTGAGATAATGGGTCTCCTTGTCTCAACCCACGAGAACTTCCAAAAAAACCTTCAAGGAATCCATTTACCAGGACTGAAAAACAGACAGAAGTAACACAAGCCTTAATCCACCCCCTCCATTTCAACCCAAAACCAATCCGGTCCAACAGATAAAACAAGGCCTCTCAGTTAACATGGTCATATGCTTTTTCAATATCAAGCTTGCAAACCACACCTGGTAACCAGCTCTTCAACCTACTATCCAGACACTCATTTGCAATGAGCACTGGATCCAAAATTTGCCTTCCACCAACAAACGAATTTTGAGTCTCAGAGATGAGATTATCCAAAACCACCCTCAACCGGTTAGCCAACACCTTGGACAACAACTTGTACACACTGCCCATCAAACTGATAGGGCGGAAGTCCTTAATGTTAACAGCATTACACTTCTTAGGAATTAAAGTGAAAAACGAAGCATTCATAGACCGTTCAAACATAGAGTGCTGATGAAAAAAATCAAAAAAATCCATGACATCATTTTCCACAACACTCCAACATTTATGAAAGAAAGTCATGGTGAAACCATCAGGACCAGGGGCTTTATCACCCTCCATCTCTCTTAAGACCTGGATGACTTCCTCCTTCGTGAACTCCTTCTCTAAGGACAGCCTCTCCTCCTCTTCAATACATGCAAAATCTAATCCATCCATAGAAGGGCGCCCCAATTCAGTTTTCTCATACAGTCCCTGATAGAAGAGAACTAACTGAGAGCGCACATTCGACTCATCCTCATAAAGAACACCATCCACCTCGATCCTCTTAATATGATTAGCATTTCTATGAGAGTTTGCTAATCTATGAAAGAAACGAGTATTATTATCTCCCTCCTTCACATACAAAGTCCAAGATTTTTGTCTCCAGGAAATTTCCTCAAGAGAAGCCAACTGTTCTATGTCTCCTTTGAGTTGAATACGACGGAACTGTTCCTCATTTGAAAGCCCCAACAACTCCTCTCTCGCATCTAAACCCATCAGTTCAGTCAGCAAATTTTTCTTTCTAAAAGCCAAGTCACCAAACTCCTCCCTGTTCCACTTTTTTAAATCTGCTTTCAAAGCCTTCAATTTTTGAGCCAAAATAAAACTTGGTAAACCCACAAAACTGTACCCATTCCACCATTGCTGAACTCTATCAACAAAACACTCAACTTTCAACCACATATTTTCAAATTTAAAGGCACTCCGACCACGTCGGATAGCACCAGCTTCAAACAAAAGTGGGCAATGGTCTGAAATAACACAAGGAAGCACCCTTTGGGATACATTCTCAAAATGTTCCTCCCAATCTAGAGAAACCAAAGCCCTGTCAATTCTTGACATAGAGGGAAGACCATAATCTCTAAACCAAGTGAAGGAAGCCCCCTCTAAAGGTAAATCAACTAAAGAATTACTCTCTATAAAGTCCGAGAATGCAAACATAGCAGGGCTAAATGACTCACAGCCAAGCCTTTCACTTGGGTACCTAATGATATTGAAATCACCTACTAAGCACCATGCCATGGGCCATCTGGCACGCACCTGAGACAACTCCTCCCACAAAGTAGCCCGCTGTCCATCATCATTGGGGCCATACACACCTGTACAAGCCCAAACAAAGTCATCCACCACTCCTCTCAATAAGACACTAATAGAAAACTGTCCAGCAATTACATCCAATTTTTCAAAAACCCTCTTATCCCAAATCAGCAAGACCCCTCCCGAAGTCTGTATAGCATCCAAAACAACCCAATCAATGACAGGACTACCCCATAAACTCCGAACAAAAGCAACATCAGTAGAAGATACTTTCGTTTCTTGAAAACATACAATATCACACTTCAATCTTTTAGAAGATTCTTACAAACCTCTCTTTCGGGGATTGTTAAGCCCCCTTACATTCCAAGAAAGTAGTCGTAGAGTCATTTACAACTACCAGCAACCCCCACAGCAATTGAAGAAACCCTGCTCCTACTCCTAGAAGAGACACCATCGTAATTAACATTAGAGATAAGCCCCTTAAGCTCCCTGAGACCTCGTAACCCTGAATTTGCAGGTCGCTTGGGCACCCTATCATCAATTACCTTGAGACACTCCTGTTCCAAAAGGCGAAATAGAGCCAAACATTGAGCTTCGTGTTTCACGATAGGGAAACCCACCATGTTACAGAAATTTTTCGTCAACTGGGACACCCAATTCGAAGGTGGCCCTGACTCCGTCACCTGAGTTCCTTCTGTAGAGTCTTGAACTAGCATCAACTCTCTGAGTTCATTGGGTTCCCACCGAGACAGAGGGTCACACTCCAACACACAAATATCTCTCTCCACGACCACAGCTATGGTCAAACACTTCACTGGTCTCCCACAGTAGGAGATGAAGTCCAGAATCTGTCTGAAATTCCCCAACAAAATCCACTGACCTTTGTAGCGTCATATCATCATGGTGATTACTCCTTTGTTCTTCTTCATGATCTTCCCCTTCCACAGACTCATCTTCAACCCCATTACCCAGGTCTGAGAGAGGAGAAAATTGATTTTGAACCACCCATGGATACCGACCAAGGATCGGTGACACAACTTTCAGAATCGGAGCCTCAATCGCCGTCGTTGTCGAGCTAACCACCATATCACCGGTGAACCCAGAGTCTCGAATGCCTAGTCCATGAGTTACCTCGGCATCAGAGACTGAGCCCATAGAAGAAACAGCCTTAACGGAGTCGAGAACCACCGCGGCGGAGCTACTCCTTGATGCTGAGGCTTTTCTGGTCTTTGGATCTCCTAACACTCTCGTCGGGTTGGAGGCGAGAAGCTCTGAAGCTTGATCGGAGCTGGATATCGGCAATATACCTGCCGTTGAAGCCTCAGGCATCACCATTGACTCCATCGGTGGCTTTGAGCTCTCGCCCACCACACTCTTTCTTTGATTACAAAGCACACTCACACCCAAGCCAAGAGGATAAGAAACCTCCCCTTGGGCCTTACCTCTCGGGTCAGCTAAATGGGCTTTTTCATGCCCAGATACAATTTTTAACATAATAGGCCCACTATTATTGGACTTGTGAGGAGTATTTGGGTTCATCCAAGTTACCACTCGTTTTCCCCCAACTGATTTAGACACCCTCAGCGCCAAATTGGTAGAAGTCAACTCAAACTTAAACTCACGCGTGGGTATGCCATTTATAGAAGAAACTGCAACGACAATATCACCCTTCAGCACATTATGTCCCGAAAAAGCTCTAGAAATTTCAATATTCCTTAACTTCCGTTGATTACCGATTTTGAAAGATTTCTTCCCATTTTGTCCACCACCATCCGACGGACCACCACCTACAGCTTCATCAGAAGTCCTCCCTTCCACCCAAACAGTGTTTGAACCTGTTAGGAAACTCTCTAATTCTTTTGTAAACAAGCACCACCCAGACCGGTTTGAGCTCGTAGGTACCATAACCCAACCATGACAAGCTCCACCATAATACACAACTATCTCCACAAAAATACCAGCCTTATTCGACCTTTCCCCGGAATTTGAAAAACTTATTATTTACTCTATATCGTTTGCACAAGTAATCCTTTCCTGGAACCCAATCACGAATATCGGCAAAACATGAGAGAATCCATTCCAATCCCTTACGACCCATCCACACGGAACTTTTAATATTCCGACGACATTCGTGAATAGCATAAGAATCAGCCCGCCCGCCCGCCGTCAAACGAGAAAGAAAAGGTTTTGGAGTCTATGCAAAAAGAACCTTTACTACCCCTCTGCCTTGAGGAGAAGGTTTAAGAGCTGTGATAGGGAGAGGCAATTTGTTAGGAAGAGGTGTGGGTGATATTGTAGTGGTTTGTCTAGGCCATAACGGTGGTTGTAAAGGCAGGTCTGATGGAGGTGGGGTGTTCAGAGAAGAAGGATGAGGTGGACAAAAAGAATGAAATGGAAAAAAACAAAAAGTGTCTATTCTAAGAACCCTTTACCTTTTATTTATTAAACACTCTAGTCTAAGAATCCTTGACTCATCCACAGAGACTCCCATAAATCTACTAAACTATCTTATGCTTTGCATAACCCACTCCGACAGTTCCTTGGTTGCCTCCCCCCTCCATCTCAATGTCGACCAACTTTGAACAACTAGCTAATGGAATAATCTCTTGCAAGCCTTTGTGGGCCACTAAGGCCCATGTACTTGCTGCATGTGGTCTCAATTCACCTTTGCCCATCACCTGGTCGCGCCCTACCAAAACAGCCTGTTGTCCACCCAGTCTTTGTCTTCCTCCCCACTAAAGCTCTGTTGAGCCTCGTCAGTTTTTCTCCAATTCCATTCCCTAGCACTTGAATGTTGCCTTAGATGCTAAACCACATGGAACTCCACCCTATATTAAGCTCCTTGTCCTGTCGCTACCACACCCATTGTGCATTCAACCCCCTCGGTACTGCTGTGAAGACCACGTTTGCCCTTGACACCTCCAAGCTACTCACTGCCTGTCTGCCTAGCCCCCCACATTCCAGAGAGTTATAGTCTCACTTGTCACAGTAATATCTCTAGTCTAACCCATATATATTGAATCAGGACGTTGTATTTTCTCTCACCTAAAGTCTCTTCAAAATCTTTCAGCCCATTGGGTTTTTGGTCTTCTAAGTATTAAGGTGAAGCTTTTAGAGCTTTGGCCCACCTCAAAGTGAGTGGGTTGAATACTTAAAAGTTAAAACCCCTTTAGCGCATGTTGTGTTGTTAGAATCATGCCCACTCTGGTTCCTCCCTCTTGGCTTCCCCAAACAAGGACTGAATTACCTTTCTTAAAGTTTTCCCAAGATACTGGCCTCTTGCTATCATAGTTTAAATTGGTAAACTATACAAGTCCACAAATTCTTGTGAGAGGAGTGTCATTGGCTGTTGCCTTAAACTATTGGCTAGATCCACTCCCTCCTATCTAGTAGAAGATTTAGTCTCTCTCTCTCTCTCTCTCACACACACACACTATGGATTATGGCAAGCATAGTCCCTACATGAGCACATCTCTGAAACTCTTTCTCACTATGGAATAGGGCATGCATTGCCCTTATATGAGCACAAAAAGGCAAGGAAGCCCCCACCAATCTGACAATGGAGCTCTAACCAAACTAATCGTGAAACCTGAGGTTAGTGTCAACATCACTGATGAAGACAAAGGTTTAACAAATCTCCCTTGGTTCCTTGTGTTTTTCTGATTTGTAGATTTTATTTGGTTGGCTCTGTATTTGACAAGTACCAATTTATATGCCGCACCATTGTTGAATCTTGTATATCCTAGCAGTGTTAATAAAATTACTTTTTGATTTTGCAGAACCTGAACTGCATCCTGGCACACCAATATGGATATGTGTCAGATATAGATACACCTGCCTATTTGATAAAAAACTAAACTTATACGTTAAAAGTCACATCCCACTCCCAATCAAATGACCTATTGGAACATTAATGACATAATAATAGCTAGTGGAAGTAACGTAAAAAAAAGAAAAAAAGAAAAAAAAAAGACATTGAGATAGAACTTTTGGACTTATGCAGGACAGTGAGCTGGTCCAAGTGGACTTGTGGATGATTGCTTTGTTCAGACTTGGAACTTATCAAAAAAGCTTAGCCTTGGAAGCTCCTGCATCACATATCTTAGGTTCTTACACAACACTAATGCTATCAGAGATTTCCCCATCATTACTGGACCATCAAACATGCTGACATTACTAATTGATTCAGTACTGATGTTTCTACATATTTTGACTTGCTGAATTATTAGAAAACTACTATTCCCTCTGCTAAAGTGAACATGATTAGGCTTTTCATTTTCTTGGAAGAAGGCTGATTATTTATTGGGACTACTACATGATCACAGTCTGACATGTAGTAGAACAACTATAGATACAAACAAATGATTCATAAAAGTGAATTATATATATGCAGACACAATTACAGTCTTGCAACTTATCAAGAAAGAAAAACATAGCATTGCAAGCAGTGTAACAAATAGAGTTTTTATACAAGGTTGCAAACAGGAGAAGTGCATGAAAGGGATAAATTTATGACGATTCAATAGATTAAATTCACCATATTCTTGTTTCTTTTTCCTAGATTTCAGGAAGCCCCAAGCATAGATAGTATTAGCGCTTATCAACATTTACATTCAGTTGCTTATGGATGATTCTAGTTGAGCCCTTACATGCCATGTACAGAACCCTCTAACCCAACTTACCAAAAAAAAAAAAAAAAAAATTTATGTCTTTAAAAAAATAAAAAAGAGTAGTTGGCCTGACAATTGTTTTATGATGTTGGCAGCAAAATTTCAATACTTTAACAAACACACAATGAGCAAAACTATGCCACATCCATGCAAGAGAACCCAAAAGATCTCATTTAATAGTATTAACAAATATCATAAATAATTAATATCCACTAGCAGAGCAAAAGTTCCAGACTTAGATTGATATCTGCACTATATGAATCCTGCAATAACATGCAATCACAACTTCCTTATTACAATAGGTTTATGACAGAAGGATGAAGCAGCATAAAATTTTTAAAGAGACGGTACAACTTACTCCTCATTTTGGCTGTGAACGGCAATTGTAGGAAATAAGGAACCCTTCACATCATTGTACACTGTTCCTACTACTGCACCATTTTTACTGGTAACAGCAAAGAGCAGACATATAATTATCAGAATCCTTAGAAAAAGGGGACAATTACAGGAAGTAAATTAAAGTTATACACGAGCCCAAGATGGCTACATGATTTAATAACATGAACTGTGTTGATTCCAACAACTAATAAACTGAAGGTAGCAAACAAATGTCTTACGTGAAAAAGAATTCATGAGAAGCATAATTAATTCCAGCACCAACTATATCATTAGCTGTGTAGGTTGGGCCAAAAGCCTCTCCCTTTCCTTGTCCACGATAAAGCATTCCATCATCCCCATGGTATCCACAACTGTGTGGCTCCCACCTGCCCCATAATTAATTAATTAATTAATAATAATAACAACAAAAATTTCAAAGCCCATGTACAATGTTACAATGTAAGACTGCACAAAAAAAAGGTTTATTATTTATTTTTCAAATCTTAAGAAGTACACCAATAAATTCTTGCTCAACCGGCATCTCTTGCCCTCATAAGAGCAAGGTGGTGGGTGAGATTGTGGGTTCAAGAGTCAAGACTCACTGCGTACATGTGCAATTTTCCAATCAAACAAAAAATATGCCTAGAGAACAATGGCAACTATAGAACTCACCAAAGAGAACATGTGCACAATGGATTTAAACATGTAACTCACTAATCTTGTATAATTCCATAAAAGAACCTTGTTTTTGAAGGAGCTACCAATGATTTGTAGAGCCAAATGTATGTTAAACTGGTGGGTCCCACCACAAGCATTGGAGTACTACTTTTGGCAGTATATTTACTCTATAAAAACCATGGGCTATGGTTCAACCTTAGAGGTTCTAACCTCCACAAATTAGTAGAAATCTTAATTTGGTATCTAAAGGTGTTCGGTTATCTTTCCAAGAGCCTTGTAAGTCAGTGGTATAGCCAACTCTCTTTTATTAGAAGAACTAGGGTTTGAATCCCCCCTCCCCCATTGTTGTAGTTATGGAGTTATCAAAAAAAAAAAAAATTATGAGAGTAGTCTGTTGGCTCTAGTTAGCTCAATTGGTAAAGTCTATTCTCTTCAAATATGGAACTTAGGTTCAACTACCTCCAAAACCAAAATTCAACTGGTGTCTTGGCCTTATTATTATTTTTTGATAGGTAGATAATGAGATTCGAACCACAAACCTACGGCACCACAAAGTATGCCATTCCCTTTGGCTTGATCATAAAAGGAAATCATCAAAGAGCGGATGTCATAGTTTCAAATCCTATCTTTATCTATCCAAAAAAAGTTATGAGACTAGTCTTAATTCACCTTAATGCGAGTGGACTAGTCTTAATTCAGCTTAATGTGAGTATTTTGTTTAGTTAAGTCTACTACAAATCACAACATCTAAAGTAGAAAGATTACCACTGCTTCTGCACAGACAGCAGTTAACCAAGTAAAAATGATTAACAAGCTGCACACTTTCAGACTTGCAACATTGAAACTCTTTCAAATTGAACTCCTACAAGTCCCTAAAATCCCAAGCCCTTTGTTCACAAATCATTTACGTTTTCAACAATAACACTACACACACACACAATTTCACAACTTTCTTATATTTCTTGCTATTCATAGAAAAAGAAAAACACAAACCCGGGCTGTCTCCGCATCTTGAAATTGTCAGGGGTGAAGCCAATGGCGATCTGGCCTTTGGCCCCGGAGTCCTTGACGTAAATCTCGAAGTAGTAAACGAGTCGCTTCACCGGAGCCGGCTTGTTAGCTTGCACCACTCCGACATCGTGGCCGTGAAGGTTCACGCTCGGGTACTTCACCGAAATCTTATCGGTGGAAACCACCAGGAACCCGCCTGAGCTGTTTAGAGTGTTGAGCTCCGTCGGGGACTCCTCGTCTT
This sequence comes from Notholithocarpus densiflorus, assembly GCA_030021035.2. Classification (NCBI taxonomy): domain Eukaryota; kingdom Viridiplantae; phylum Streptophyta; class Magnoliopsida; order Fagales; family Fagaceae; genus Notholithocarpus; species Notholithocarpus densiflorus. The sequence goes on along the minus strand of JARYZH020000320.1, from coordinate 198,860 downwards.
CCGTGTCCTCTTCCATCTCCTCCTCCTTCTTCTTGTGTGCCCCACGCGCCACCTCCAAGAAATACGACCCCACCTCCTCCTCGTTCTTGATTCCACTATTGTTGTTCGTCATTGTTTTCTGATTCGATCAAAAAAAAATTAAAGAAACCCTAGAAATGTGAATTTGAGAAATGAAATGAAATTGAATTTTATCAAAATTTTGGATTTGAATTTGAATTTGGATTTGGAATTTTTTTTTGTTGCTTTGTTAAAATTTGTTCCTTGCTTCTTGAATCTTTTTTTTTTGCTGAATACACACTCATCGGAGGGAGGGTTTTACTTGTCTGCGACCATGAGCTGGGTGTTACTATGCTTCCATTGGGACACGTGTCAGTGTTAACAGTGTCCTCTTGCTCAATGATGACGTGGCAGCATCAGATTATTTCTAATATTGGAAAAAGAAAAGAAATGCTGTGTTTTTGAATAACTTTTTGTGAGATTGGCGTAATAAGGACGTTAGTAAGAGATTTTTAGTAACTTTATTTATTTAAGGGTGGTAGAAATACGTGTTGTGTTATTTAAACAACGAAAACTATTGTTCAAATAACATTAATAAACAAGCACTAATTAATTTTAATTTGTTACAAAATGACTTTGCAAGTTGCAACTTTCAACTTGGATATATATATATATATATATATATATATATAATTAGTATCTTAACATAGTGATAAAAAACAATCTTTATATAACAAATATTCAGATATTATAACTTGAAATGCTATTATCTATTTAAAATAACAAAAACAAAAAACAAAAAGAGCTACTCAGCTGCAAAGCCATCACTAATAAAATACTTTTAATCAGAATTCTAGAAATAGTAGGAAATAAATTTATCACAACTGTGGATTGGAAATCTTTTACTAAAAATTGGGTTAACTCTCTATACTTTCTCTCCTCTAATTTATTATGATGCTTTAACATTTTGAAAAAAAAAAAAAAGTTCAGACCTGGTTACAATGATCTTGCACTCTTAATTCTAATAACAAAACCATTTTGAGATAATTCATAACTTCTGACTTGCCAATAATTTGATTTTTTATTGCTCTAGTTTTGGTTAATTGGTTAGTTCAATCTGGGGAAAAAAAAATTATTGTGTTAAATAGGATCATAGATTTGAACAATTTGAGACTTTGGTCAATATAATTGGTAAGGAGCTCCTTGAGAGACAACACAATCAGGGAGTTAATTGGGACAGAATAATGAAATTATGAATGCTAGCACACTGCATTCAACTTCAAAAAAGAAAAACCTCTATACCTAATCCTTTGTATTCAAGAAAGAACCATTGCAAACCAAATTCCTTCCTCTGTCTTTTCGTGCTCCACAAATCTTCCATTACCGCTTGAATCTGCTGCATCCAGTAAGTCTTGTGTTCGGACATAATGCCAACTTCAATTTATAATTGTCTCTAATATCTCTTGGTTTGGTTAAGTAAGATAATACCAACATTCACAATGTCAGTTATACATGGTCTTATTCTAGTATAACTTTAAATTTCAATAATATGATTTCAAGGAGATCTGTAAAAGTTAGGTTATAATTTTTACAAAAAACATAACTTTTAGATCTTCTTTTCCCATGATTTTTTAGTTTTTTATGTTTTGAGAGAAGAGAGACATAAAAGAGTAACAACAATACAAATTTACCCATGTTTATAAAAGAGGTGGGTAACTGAAGACAAACAGAGCTAACCTCAAGTGGGTAAAGTACTAATTTTTAAACCAAATGTAGGTAAAGTGTTTTTCGAGCAAACCACAAGTGGGCAAAGTGTAATTTTTCCAAATTTAAAATTAGCAATTGGAAAAGGTGTCTCATTAGCACATTTGGATGCAATTTTTATTGAAATTTTATTTATTTATTAAAAATTAGTTAAGGTATAATTGCACTTGAAAAAAAAAAAAAAAAAAGTGGGCCTGGAATCCAAATATATTCCCTATCATGGAAGTAAACATGTTAGTCTTGAAAAAGATATATATAAGCAAATAAGTTTAAAAGTTAAAAAGAAAAGTGGCATACAAATGGACTTTGTGAAACACATCTTTGTTGAAAGTATAAACAAATAAATAAATAAAAAAGTTCAAAGAAAAAGCTTAGCTGAACACTTGATTTGAATTGGAATTCATGACTACTCTTTACAGTCAAAGCATGTTTAGCAAATTTTGCAAAGTCCAACTTCAAAAGTAGCCAATGCCTAAGAACGTATTGTATGGGCCAGTGTGGCTTTACACATATCAAGTAGCTATAAGGTTAACAAAAGTTATTACTTATTGGAGGACAGTGAAGGATCAATGGGGGGATCACTCACATGCTAAATAACACAATGCTTTTGGAAAGCAATTGGAAACTGGAACCTCCCTACAAATTTATCATTTTTGTTTGGAAAGTGGAAACTTCTACATAAAGCCTTCCTGATTAAGGAAGAGTACGTGAACTTGTATGGCATTCAATTTTATTCTTGAAGTACCCCTTCTCATGAGCTTAATGGAGTACCTTAACCTTGAGGCTTGAGAACTGGTAAGATCCAATCTCAATCCTTTCTTTCCTGGTTAGAACATTGGTTGGTTAGCCCAAACAAGGGCAACCTAGGAGTAAACTACAATAACTGAATAACACAATTATTCTGACCACTCTATGGGTTATATGGCTCTATAGGAACCAAGCTGTGCATGAGGGTACATAAGTTTTATTAATGATCAAATATTTGGTTTGCAAGTAGACCTGGTACTTTTCAACATATGCTGAAAATTCAATCGAATACAGGGCCTACAGATATGAATTGAAGAAGAGATTGATAGATTCGCAGGTTCTCATCATTTGGAAACAAGAAAGCTTGTGGAGTAGAATCGACTTTGTTACTAAGCCACAACAAGAAAATTTTTTGCTGGATGCATAAGTCTTCAACCTAATAACAGAAAGGTAGCAACATTGCTGGCAATAAGAAAGGCAATGCTTCAAACCAAGAAGACTATTTATAAGAGACAAATCTTCTTAATGTCTTCCAAGGAAACAGAAACTTTTGTTGTAAATAGAGAATTATACATGGTTATGGCTGGGTGCTGTTGTTAGAGACAATTATCGAATCCTGTTGTGGTGGTTGTTTTCTACTCTCCTTTAGCAATGCTATGGGCACTGAATTGGGGCTGGGATCTGGGATTTGGTAGGTTGATTGTGGAAGGTGAGGACAGCGTCTTGATCCTACAGATTTCTTGATTGGCCCTGTTTTAATTCTTATGGTATAGTTGTGGATGATATCAAGGAGTGCAGTAGGGGCTTTAGAAGTATTTCTTTTACTGAAGTTAGTAAATCTTATAATAAAGCTGCAATAGAATGTTGGCTGCTGTATCTTTAGGTATGGGGGGTTCTAATGCCCACCCATTATCCAAACCATTGTAAACACTGATATTAACTATTAAGCAATAAACAAATATTTGTTGCCTTTATTAAAAAAAAAAAAAAAAAAACACTAGCACATCTACATGAGGAAACTGCTCAATGGTTGTGGCTTTGCGAAATGCCTTCTAAAAATGCATCAAGGTTTGTATAAGATGATCCACCTTCTACAATAGCTTGGCGACAAATATCTTTTAGTCCTCTTGCTCTTTCTCGTAATTCCTTACCCTCTCCACTTTCCACATTCATAAACCTTTGCACAAGCTCTGATGTTTCTTCTTTGGTCACGGACATTTCACTTCCCACTGTTGATCTCTTTATCCTCCACCCAATCTTCCAGTCTTCTACAATTAGCCTACTATTCAGTACTTGGTCCAAAAACAACGGGAAAGTAAGCATTGGCACGCCTGCGAAAATTGCTTCTAGAGTGGAATTCCACCCACAATGTGTCCAGAAACCTCCTACAGAAGAATGGCACAACACCTTCAGTTGGTCACACCATGGCACTACCAATCCCAAATCACCACAACTCTCTTTCAACCGAGAAGCTTCTCCACGAGCCACCCACAAGAATCTGACACCACTATTACGCAGCCCAGTAGCAATTTCATCCATTTGGGTGCCTGAAACTGAAAGGAAACTTCCCAATGAGATGTACAAGACAGAACCCACAGGGTGGGAATCTAGCCATTGGAGATAGTTGGGGATGTTGTGAGTTCTTGTAATAGAGGAATTATGTTCAAGTTCTAAGTAAGGTATGGCAGGGCCAATAGGGTAGACAGGGAATGGAAATATTGCATTTAAATTGTCAGAGGCTTGGGGTTCAAGCTCGTAGACAGAAGTGAGAAGAAGATATTGTGCTTTCGGCACCCTTGAAATGCATTCCATTGCAAGCTGCAGTACTTGAGGGTCGGTTTCATGAATGATTGTTTGAAGGTCAGCTACTTGTGTTGAAGAAAGTCCGGGGATGTGGTCCACATGCTGCTCTCCAAGTTCTATACACACAAAAGAGTCAGACATCCAAGTCAGATATCAATGTTTTGCAGTAATATCAAGTCTAAACTAGAAAGAGATGAACCAGATGGCTCTTTAAGTGGATCAGCACGTCCTAGCCAACCCTGTTAATGCCTTTGAGAACTAAAATCTACTTATATTCTCTAGGTTGTACTAGTTAAACCAATTGACCAAAAATGCATTGAATTCATTACAAAAAAGGCTACACTGACAACCAATTAGTTCCTTCCATTTAAGTATGTTACGACCAATATATAGGGTGGCCAAAATCAAATCTTGTAATATAGCTATATTTATTTTCCAACAAATTTATATTTTTATATGCCATGAAAATCTAAAATAAAATTTATACTCCTTGCTTACTGCTTTAGACGTTAGACCAATAATGTCTATTATGGTGTGTGAAGTCACAATTGTCATGATGTCTAATTACAATCACACCAGCTAGGAAAGCAATCCAAAGCTATTGAACTAGACTAGCAATTACAAAATACTAACAGCTGCTGCACTGCAATCAACAGCTAGCTAGATGCTGTCTTGCTATGCTGCACTGCCTTGTTTTGATGTTGTTAGTCTAGGGGCGGAGCCAGGGGTGGTCGAAGGGGGGTACTTGCCCCTCTTGGCCTCACCCAAAAAATCTATTAATATTTCTTCTATTATATTATATAATACAATAAATGCATTTAAAAATTATATGGATAAATAGTTAATAAATAGGATGGTTTTTTAAACCAAAACCAAAACCCTCCTGATATAACATTTTTTATAATTACAATTTTAAAATGATTTTTTTATGTAAATAAACCCCTAATAGATAAATAATATAATGAATATGTTATTTTATTTTGAATTTTCTTGCATTCAAATATTGCTTAATATACACATGAATGAATTGTTATTTTGCAAATTGATCTCAAATACTATATATATATATATGTGTGTGTGTGTGTGATGTCAAATGTAATTTTTGCCCCTCTCAAGTCAGATCTTGGCTCCGCCACTTGTTGCTGCAGTACTATATGCAGTAGCATTAGAGTTGCTGGATTACTGGTGAACCATGATGCTGCTGCTGCCAGGTTCTTAATTCTTATCATCATATTTGATCTCAGCTTTTGATTTGTATTTCAAAATCGTTGTTATAAATGATTCACTTTAATTTTTTTATTTATTTTAAAAATGTTCTAAACAAATTCTTATCATAGATCGAAAATTCTAATTATTAAGGATGAAAAATATTTCTCTGTCATAGGTTCTATCTTATCAAAATGACTAAAGTTGCAAATCTGTAAGCATAATTGTAGCAATACAAATAGGCGCGGTAGATTTTATAAATTTTGTTTATTCCATCAACATTTTTCATTTATCAAAAAGCTAAACAACAAAATTCACAATATGTTTAGTTGGCAGAATATAATTGGTGGCAACATCATTTTCATCTAGACCGCCATTATCATAATTTTATGACACCAATTACAGACTGGGTGAAATTTGTTATCAAAATTTTTGTTTAGTTGGACTTTCTCTTTTATCAAATTTGTAATATATCATTTTTTTTTTCTAATAAAACAAGCTTGACTAGACACAGTTGAGAAGTGAGGTCTAAAGTAAAAGAAAAACCATGTAACTAAAACACATGAATCATGAATGTAATGGTAACACTTACCAAGAGAACTAACCGCCGAGTGTCGGTTCCGTACGAAAAGATCCCAATGATGCAACATTGAGAAAAAAACAGCAGGCATAGTCGAAACCGAGGCCACTGGAATATTCCTTCTATTGCCTACGCTTATCGTCCACGGTAACTCAACATCACCTATCATAGCATCAACTGGGTGCTAAAGCTGATCAAGAAGTTCCTCAAAGGGAGCTTCCATCTTGGTCATCACAGCTGCGTAGAAGCCAGTGAAGTCAGCAGATCTCAAACTTTCTGGGGGGACAACGTTAGGGATGCAGGCAAAGCGGATGTTGTTGGGTTTGGGATCGGAGCCGATGTAGCCGAGCCACTCCTCAGTGACAACAAAGGTAATAAGAAGATGGTGATTTTTTGAGGATATTAACTTGCAGAGGTTCATCATGGGGTTTATGTGGCCTCGTCCTGGCTAGGGCATGGCTACCACATGGCAGACGGTTGGTAGTTCAATGCCGGGAAACTCCATCTTTAACTGAGAACTTATCACTGATGAATTTAGTAGAAGGATGTCAACAAGTTTTGTGAGAAATTGCTACTTTATATAAACTATTTTTTTTTTTTTTGATAGGTCTTTATATAAACTATTTGATAATATATATAAAATAGCAATCTATTTATTTATTTATATTGTTATTCTTTTTTATACGTATATTGTTATTTTTAATTGCATAAAGTTTGACTACAAATTTGATTGTAGTATAAGGCTATACATATTTTGAAAATTTAACTATTAAATTTCATTTATTTATGCTTTTAACACGCGTCAAATTTTGTGTTAATGACCATTAAATTTCATATTTTTTATGCTTTTAACACATGTCAAATTTTGTGTTAATGACCATTAAATTTCATATTTTTTATGCTTTTAACACATGTCAAATTTTGTGTTAAATAGATGTTATTTATTATATGATACATAAACTTATTTTTATGTGTAAGGGTATTGGGCCTAGGAGTTCATTATCCATGTATGTATTAGGCCTAAAGCCCAAGCCGAGGACTAGAGATCGTTCGATAAGGAGTAAACATTATCAAGGGAACCCGTGTTAGTAGATGACGAGGTCAGTTTGGTCATAATGGCACGAGAGGGTAGGCCGAGGACAAATGTCACCTTGGCTAACCAAAGTCGAGGTCCGAATAGGTGGTCTGCCGTCCAGGGGGATGTTCCAGGAAGTTCTGCTGGCACGGATAAGCATTGCAAAAACAAAGTACATAGGATAGTCATAAAATATCTAAGGAAAAAGCTGTTATTACCGTATTAATTGCTTTACAGCTAACTCTCTGACTGCATTAATGTGGAGGTGATACCTGAACAATGTCTTTCAGTCTTACAGCTACTACCTAGTGACTTTAGGAAGATGCTGATAGGACAAGTATCAAGACTAACCATCTGGCATGCACGTGGAGGGTGGAGATGAAAAGAGAAAAAAATATAAAAGAAGAAGGAAGCAATGAGAGTTGGGGATCGAAAATTTGTAAGAGAAAGCACTGTAGCAGCTTGAACCATATCTGTAACCATTTTCAATCAATATATACTAGAACAGACCTCCTCGGATTGTGCCGATGACAAATTTACTTAGATAACTTCAGTTCATTTCTGTTTGATTATCTGTTAAAATCTATTCTAACTGTTATCACATTCATTAGAGTCTAGTTGTCCAACCAGCTCTCTACAAATTCATTGTATTGGGCTTATTGAGCTTGGATCAAATCATACTTTGGGTGCAAGGTCCAAAACGCGTCCCTACAATTGGCGCCGTCTGTGGAGACAACTTGTGTGATAGTGAGTGCAACGGTTAACTATGGTAGGATCAGGTCCCCATCGGTAAGAGTCCACGGGGTCTTAACGACAAGATGATTTCCTTAATCTTGAACACAGGAGAGATCGAGAGGGTAGCACGCATACTACACACACAAGTAGAAGCCACTCTCGAGTTGGAAGTCACGTCTCTCAAGAGCAGAATAACAGAGCCATGTAACTGGAAATTGACCATTTAAAGAAGAAATTGCGCTATGCACGGCGAAAGCGAACCCTCTCCAACTCTAACGTTTCCTCTGATGATGGAGAGGATGCTAGTTATAGACGAAGGTCAAGAAACCCACCTAGCGAGTCTTTCTCCTACGATGAGGAGCATCATCACAAACGTTGGTATAAGAGCCCACCTCGCAAAGGCCTGGGAAATGACGCTATGAGCAAGGTGTTGAACTAGATTTCCAAGTCGCCCTTCACGCACAAGATTGAAGGGGCAAGACTTCCTTGGCAATTCAATCAGCCAACGTTCACCATCTACAATGGTCGAACAGATCCTGTGGAGCATGTGAGCCATTTCAACCAGAGAATGACCGTTCATTCCAAGAATGAGGCCTTGATGTGTAAGGTGTTCCCATCCAGTCTGGGACCCGTGGCGATAAGATGGTTTGATGGCCTGAGGGCAATTTCCATAAATTCCTTTAAGGGGCTCACCCAAGCATTTGACTCTCGTTTTATTACTTGTAGCAGAGTTCCTCGGCTCTTGGATTCCCTATTGTCCTTATCCATGCGAGAGGGGGAAACCCTGAAAACATACTCGGACAGATACTGGGAGATGTTCAATGAGATAGATGGTGACTTTGATGACGTGGCCATCAATACTTTCAAGGTCGGCCTCCCAGCCGAGCACTGTTTGAGGAAGTCTTTGACGGGAAAGCCTGTCACTAGTGTGCGCTAACTCATGGACCGGATTGACAAGAATAAGAAGGTTGAGGAAAACCAGCAGCAGGGTAAAGGTAAGGCTAAGGTTATCCCTCAGGAGAGGAGGGATTTCAAGTAGGACCGATACAATAACAACTAATCTTAGAGAGATTTTGTTGGGTAGCCAGGGCCTGCCAATACTCAGGTGGTTAATGTGGTATTCCGAGAACCGGTATACCAGGTTCTGGAGAAGATCAAGAATGAGTCATTCTTCAAATGGCCAAATAAGATGACAGGAAACCCTATAAGGCGCAATCAGAGCCTTTACTACTAGTACCACCAGGACTAGGGACACACTACAGAGGACTATAGAAATTTGTGGGATCATCTAGACCAGCTGGTCCGAGAAGGAAAATTGAAGTAGCTTTTGCATCATTCCAATGGTCTGCAGGGTCAAGCAAATTCAGAACCCCGGAGAGATGCTTCTTCAAGACCTCATTTGGGAATGATAAATGTCATCTTTGCTGCTCTAGGAAGGACCGGTTCCTGTCCCTCCAGAGTGATGTTTATGGCTCAGCTATCCGCCGAGGACTCTAATTCGGAGCCGAAGAGGGCTAGAGTGGATATCCAACTGGCACTGAGTTTTTCGGACGAGGACAAGATTGGAATGATTCAGCCACACGACGATGCTTTGGTGGTCATGCTCAAGATTGGGGGGTATGACGTGAAGAGGGTGATGGTGGACCAGGGCAATGGTGTTGAGATCATGTACCTTGATTTGTATAAGGGGCTGAACTTAAGACCCAAGGATATAACAGCCTACGATTCTCCTTTGTTGAGTTTCGATGGGAAGGTTGTCATCCCAAGAGGTTAGATTAAACTACTTGTGCAGGCTGGTTCAGAAGTGGTGGAGGTGGACTTCATCGTGGTGGACGCTTATTCCCCCTACACGGCCATTGTGGCCAGACCTTGGCTTCATGCCCTAGGAGCTGTCTCTTCTACTCTGCACCAGAAGGTGAAATATCCATCGGGGGGCCAGATTGAAGAGATTGTTGGGAGTCAGTCCATGGCTAGGCAGTGCTTGGTGGCTGCCATCTTATATTAGCCCGAAGCTGAGTCCTCGACCTCTGCTGAAAGGGGCTTATAGCAATCAAAAGCTCCAATGTTGCCTGTCAATGGATCAGCCGAAGAGGCGAAATGTGAAGATTTAGAAACGGTTATTGTTGGTGATGATTTAAAGAAGTTCTTTCAGGTCGGAGCTCAGCTGCCTCTTCAAGAGAAGGAAGAACTAATAGAGTTTCTTAGGAGAAATGTTGATGTGTTCGCATGGAACGCCTACGAAGCCCTAGGGGTGGACCCAAGCTTTATCTGCAATCATTTAAATGTTAATCCATCTATCATCCCCAAAAAGCAACCACCTCGGCGCTCATCCAAAGATCATTCTGATGCTGTCAGAGACGAGGTGATGAAGCTTAAGTAGGCAGGGGCTATTAAGGAGGTATTCTACCCTGAGTGGTTGGCCAATACTGTGGTGGTGAAGAAGAGGAATGGGAAGTGGCGAGTGTGTGTAGACTTCACAGATCTAAATAAGGCTTGCCCAAAAGATCCTTTCGTTATGCCTAGGATAGACCAGCTGGTAGATGCAACTGTAGGCCATCCTCGGATGAGCTTTTTAGATACCTTTCAAGGATACCACTAGCCCTGGGTGATCAGGAAAAGACAGTTTTTGTCACTCCCATTGGAAACTACCACTACAAAGTGATGCCATTTGGTTCGAAAAATGCAGGGTCTACCTATCAAAGGATGATGACTAGGATGTTTGAACCACAGTTGGACAAGAGTATCGAGGTCTATATAGATGATATGGTGGTGAAGAGTAAGGTAGTGTCCGAGCATATGGGAGACCTCGGGAACATTTTTGAAATTCTAAGGAAACACAAGTTGCGCCTTAATGCTTCCAAATGCTCTTTTGGCATGGGGTTAGGCAAGTTTCTGGGCTACATGGTAACTCACCGGGGAATTGAGGTTAACCCTGACCAGATTAAGGCAATTAACAGTTTACAACCATCTCGGAATCCCAAGGAAGTCCAGAAGTTAACCGGAATGACTGCTGCCTTGAACCAGTTTATCTCTTGGTCGGCAGATAAATGCAGACCCTTTTTCCTGTTGATGAATAAGTGGAAGAGATTTGAGTGGACTGAGGAGTGCGCTTTGGCCTTCCAGCGGCTTAAGGAATATCTCTCTCGGCCGCCTATCATGTCCAGTCCTGAGGTCGATAGGGTCTTGTTTGCTTATATTGCTGTGGCCCTTCATGCTGTAAGCTTGGTGTTGGTACGAGTTGATAGTGACATACAAAAGCCAGTTTATTATGTGAGCAAGTCACTACATGAGGCCGAGGTCCGTTATCTACCACTTGAGAAGGCCATTTTGGCAGTGGTACATGCTACACGTAAACTCCCCCATTACTTCCAGTCACACACAGTTGTTGTCCTAACTCAGCTTTCGCTCAGAGCTCTGCTCCGAAGTGTTGATTACATGGGGAGGATTGCTAAATAGGGCACAATCTTAGGAGTTTTTGACATCAAATACATGCCTCGTACCTCCGTCAAGGGTCAAGTCCTCGCCGATCTGGTAGCCGAGTTTGCTAAATCCTCATTAGAACTAGAAGTAGAGAAGCGAGGCATGATGGAAAATCAGTTGGCATGATCTCTCTACAAGATCCTTTATCTTGGAGAGTATACATTGATGGTGCAGCAAATTAGAGGGGATCCGGAGTAGGGCTAGTTCTAGTATCCCCCGAGAAGATTACTATTGAGAAATCATTAAGACTGGACTTCTCGGCCACAAACAATGAGGCTGAATATGAGGCTTTATTGGTGGGAATAGCCATAGTACAAAAAATGGGTAGAAAGGTAATAGAGATATTCTCGGATTCAAGATTGGTCGTAGGCCAAGTGAAGGGGGAGTTAGAAGCCAGGGACGTGAGAATGCAAGAATATTTAAGTCAAGTTAAGTACCTGCAGTCAGGGTTTGAATCTTTTAGTTTGATATATATCCACAGAAGTGGAAACACACATGCAGATTCCCTAGCTACTTTTGCCACCTCCTCGGCACAAGATTTGCCTCGGGTCATACTTATTGAAGACTTGTGCAAACCTGCTGTGATGAGAAAAGATATGATCCAGATCCATCAAATCAGGGTAAGGCCGAGCTGGATGGATCCTATAGTGCTATTCTTTAAGGAGGACATCTTACCCGAGGAGAAGTCAGAAACTGAAAAGGTGTGAAGAAAGGCTCCTCGGTTTTGGCTGTCCGAGGACCAAAAATTATATAAGCGCTCATTTTCTGAGCCGTACTTGCTGTGTATACATCTTGAAGCATCAGAGCTACTCCTTGAGGAGCTATATGAAGGGATCTGTGGGAGCCATACAGGAGGAAGATCTTTGTCTCACTGAGCCCTCATTCAGGGATACTAGTGGCCGGGCATGCAAAAGGAAGCACAAGAATATGTGAAGAAGTGTGACCAATTCCAGAGATTTGCACCAAACATCCACCAACTGGGAGGAGTCCTTAATCCTCTGTCTAGCCCTTGGCCATTTGCTCAATGGGGCTTGGATATTGTAGGTCATTTTCCTAAGGTCGTAGGGAATAAGAGGTACCTGCTGGTCGGCATAGATTACTTCACCAAGTGGGCATTAGCTAACATTAGGGACGTGAATGCCAAGAGATTTGTTTGGAAGAATATTACAACTCGGTTCGGGGTCCTCATACCCTTATCTCGGATAACGGCCTGCAGTTTGATAGTAGGGCTTTCCGGAGATATTGTTGTGACTTGGGGATTACGAATAGATATTCCACCCCGGCTTACCCCCAAGGGAACGGACAGGCCAAATCTATCAATAAAGTCATAGTGAATGGACTTAAAAAGAGGTTGGATGATGCGAAGGGAAAATGTATGGAAGAGTTGTCACACGTCCTTTAGACATATCGGACTATGCCTCGCAGGTCAACAGGAGAGACACTATTTTCAATGACGTATGGGGCTGAGGCTGTTATTCCTTTGGAGACTGGATTCCCAACATTGAGGATGAGTTCTTTCACTCCGAGCAACAATGATGAGCTATTAGGGAAGTGCCTAGACTTAATTGAGGAACGAAGAGAAAATGCAACGGTCTAATTGGCCTATTATCAACACAAGCTCAAGCAAGGATATGATGCCAATGTGAAGCTGAGACCACTAGCACCAGGAGATTTGATGTTAAGAAAAGTTTTGGGCACTGCTAAGAACCCAGCCTGGGGAAAGCTGGGGCCTAACTAGGAAGGACCGTATCGCATCACTTCAGTGGCAGGCATAAGCGCATATTATCTGGAAGATCTGGATGAAAATACTGTACTCCGTCCCTGGAATGTAAACAACCTGAGAATGTATTATTATTAATGAAAGCAGTCTTTGCCATATTTTTGGTTTATCATATTATTTGTCATGCATTCTACTATTTGTTGAATATCAAACAGAACCTTGGTCATGCCTGACTCCCCGGACCACATACCTTGGGTAAATTGATATTCTATGACATCTATCTAAGTATTAAACAGAACCTTAGCTATGCCTAGCTCCTCAGATCACATGCTTTGGGTAAATTAATATTTACTGACATCTATCTAAGTATTAAATAGAACCATAGCTATGCCTGGCTCCTCGGACTACATGTTTTAGGTAAATTAATACTTACTAACATCTATCTAAGTATTAAACAGAACCTTAACTATGCCTGGCTCCTCGGACCACATGCTTTGGGCAAAATTAATACTCATTGACATCTATCTAAGTATCAAACAGAACATTGGTCATGCCTGGCTCCTTGGGCCACATACCTTGGATAAATTGATATCTTTTAATCGTTGTGCTAAGTATTAAACAGAACCTTAGCTATGCCTAGCTCCTCAGACCACATGCTTTGGGTAAATTAATACTCCTTGACATCTATCTAAGTATTAAATAGAACCTTAGCTATGCCTGGCTCCTCGGACCACATGTTTTAGGTAAATTAATACTCCCTGACATCTATCTAAGTATCAAACAGAACCTTGGTCATGCCTGGCTCCTTGGGCCACATACCTTGGATAAATTGATATCTTTTAATCATTGTACTAAGTATTAAACAGAACCTTAGCTATACCTGGCTCCTCGGACCACATGTTTTGGGTAAATTAATACTTCCTATTACTTTCCTAAGTATCCAATAAAATCTTGGTCATGCCTAGATCCTCGGACCACATACCTTGGATAAATTGACGTTTCAAGCCATTCACAAAGATGTCAAACAGAACCTACATTATATCTGGATCCTATTGAGTATGTTAACACTTCCTATTGATTATTTAAGTATCTAACGGGGTCAGCCCTAATTAGTAATGCAGATCTTCATTAAAATGACATAGTCAATTGCATGCTTGTAAGCGTCACTTAAAGCATTTGAAAGTATATCCATGATCTATTTCATGTCTGATTGTTGTATTCAGATCTTTTAACTTAGTAATGGGAAGAAGTTTAGATAAAGTCTGGCATGAATTGGTGTCTTACCATTTGTATACATAAATGGAATTGTATCCAATTTCCATATTGGCTAAGTATTAAACAAGATAGAAATTATATCAACACTTGTATGAGAATCATAGAAATAAGGAAAATGCTCATAACTTTCATTAACAAAAGCCTTGAAGCAAGGCAGGTTGAATACAAAATGGCAACTTGGTTACAAATTATGAAAACCAAAACAGAAGTTGCCAGACAAAACAAAATAAAGAAAAAGAAAAAGAGAACTGTCCTAAATCTACTTCTTTTTTATTACAATTTTTCCTTAGGGAGGGGCCTTGAATTGCTGAACTGCAACCTCCGAGGATCCTTGATCTACTCCCTTAGAGTCACCCTTGGCAGGAATTGGGAGGCTTGCAAGAACAATCTCCATCCTGGGGGCCTTTTTGTCTTTGGGAGGATCCTGGTGAGCAGCCGGGGGCATAGTGGCATCAGGGGCCACCTCCTTGGTCACCTCAACTCCTTTTTCGTTCACCTCGGGTTGCTCAGCCACTTTTGGAGGGCTGCCAGAGAAGGGAGGGATCTTCTCGGTGCTGCTCTTCTCTAGATCGGCCACTTTGGCATGGGTGTTTGCTTTGGAGCTGCTAGAGGAGGAGGCACGGATGGCTGGAGGGTAGTAGACACTCTCTGCCTTCTTGAGCACAGAAGAAGCCTCAACCCCAGCTTAGTTGAGAGCCTTATTCCATACTTGGAGGCAGTAAGTCCTGCATACCCCTGAGACCTCGACCTTAAGGGCTTCCTCGGTCTCAGCCACCCTAATGTCATATCCTTGTTGCTCGGCCTCCTCCCTAGCCCGCTTTGCCTCCTCTTTGGCCTTCTCCGCCTGGTCCTTGGCATTTTGGACCTCTTCTAGTTTCTTCTTCAAAGCAAGGATTTGCTCCTTGGAAGTGGCCAATTGGTCCTCGGCGTTTTGAAGTAGCACCCTCTGGCCTTCGGCTTGTCTTTCAGTGCTGTCCATACAGATGCAGCGCTTTTTCTTTCTCTCTCCTCCTAGATCATCTTGGCCTTAAGATCCTGGATGCTTTTCTCAGCTACGTGGAAGGCATCCATAGCTGCTATCCTCTTCCCCTCTTCCTCCTTCATCTTTCGATAGGAGTAATTCACCATCTCTTCGGCCTTAAAGGTGGCTTAGATGGCCTGGAAAGGAAGAGGAGAACAGTTAAAAAAAAAAAAAAAACTTTACTTAAACTTAAAAATTTACTTACCATAGCCAAGTCCCTCTTCAGTTCGAGGAAGACTTCATGCTGCCTTATAGACCTGAGGTCAGCCATATCCTTGGGCAATAGCAAGGATTGTTCCACTGCATCTGCCACATACCCAGCTGTGCCCTGCTAAAAGTCCCAGATAGAGGCATCACTAAATAAGGGAGCCCCATCCAGCTCCATACGTGAGGCCTAAACTGGGGTTGCAGATCTGTGGTCACCCCTCCGCTCGGCCTCGGTGGCTGACCTCGTTTGTAGGCCTCTATGCTGTTTAGACCCCCTCTGAGGCTCAATTTCTTGGAGAGGGGGAGGTTTTTCCCGGTCTCTGCCACCTCCTTTCCTTTCTCCTCTTGCTTCCTCTTGTGGTCGGCAGGGTTGGGACGGGTGGAGGAGGGGGGAGCTTTGTCTAGGCCGGCTTCATGTAGTGTTGACCTCTGCTTCCGTTGGATCCCCATCTCGTCTGATAGGGGTGTGGGACCTTCGAGGTGACCAGATTAAGGTAGGGAAAGCTGGCCAAAATCACCAGTTGGTGTCTCAGGAGACAAAGGATGGTTAAAAACCTCGTAGAAGTCATCTGAATCTAAGACGTCTACTATCTCATTTTCCTCTTCTTCTTCTTCCTCGTCTTCTTCCTTGCTGGTAGGTTGGGAAGAAGTAGCTTCACCAGTTGTGTGTTGAAATGGAAAAGCTACTTTGGGAACGCCTTCTGGGATAGGTTGAGTGATGAGAGTGCCTTTTAGGACAGGAGTGCCCATGGGAAGGAGAAAACCGGGGATGGCGACACTTATCTGGTGCAGGAGGGGATCTTTGGCTTTTATGACGCACTTAAGCGCCTGAAAACTGGATGAGATTGGCATGTATCCTAGGATCAGATGAGCTGCTCGTAATTGACCGTCTTTGTTAACAAATACCTCGGCCCGAAGGATTTTGTCTAGGTTATCCTTGTTGACCAGGTTGAAATTTGGCTTGGCGGTGTGTCTATTTGCAAAATCATCAAAGAGACAAAGAAAAAGAAGAGCTGTCAGGATTAGGAACGGCACAAATCAAAGAGAACGAGGTAATTATAAAATAATCTTCCTGAATCTAAATCCCCACCTGGTAACCCCCCTCTCGTCGGGCAGGGGAGGCTATCATGCCACTTCATTGACACGATCAAAAAATCTTTTTTCAGCCCCTTGTTGGATTCGGGGAGGCATTGGATATGCCTAACCTTAGGGTACCTTGATTTCAGGTAGTACCCATACCCTTTTAGATGGTGAAAGTTATAGACCCAGTTGACATCGTGGTGGGTTAAACCTAAACCCATTTTTTCATTAAGGGCGTCTACATTCCCTAATATTCTGAACGTGTTTGGGGCACATTGGGTGGAAGCTAACCTATGAGCCCTAAGGTAATCCTTAGTAACGGTACGCATGAAAATCCTCATCCCACCCTCTATAAAGGCAATCATTGGGATCACCACTTCTCATTCTTGCCTTCTTTCATGCCACTCACCCTCCTGACAGTATCTAATGGATGCCCTTGGTGGGATCCTATACAGGGCTCTAAAGCTCTCTATCCCTTCCTCGGAGTCTACCAGGCTTTTGAATCTACCCATTTCTATGAAGGTTTGGGGGAACTAAGAAGATTGAGAGAAGAAAATGGAGCCGAGGAGAAAAGAAGTACCGAAAAAAGAAAAATATACGAAAAAACAGAATATAAAAGTATATAAAGACTTACAGAAAGGAGAAAAGTACCCTCAAACAAGCTTTTAGGATTTATAAAGGCACGAGTGAGTGGGGAGAAATTGGTAGGTTCAGTGTATGTATGCTAGAGTGAAGTGAATGCTAAGATAAGATGATTAATTGATTTGAGGGGTATTTATACCAAGGAAAGAGCTAGGAGCGGGAAAATTCCCGCTCGGTTCCCAGTGAAATCCTCAACCGTTGGATTCGCATCATATCGTAGAACGTGGAGGACAGGGAGCCATAAGAATTAAATGAAGACGCGTCTCAAATGCCGAAGCAGCAGGAGCGTGTCTTGGGCAGTTAAAAAGGCGTCTTCATAGGCAGAGGTGGGATGCAATGGGCTCAGAGCAACTACAGTGATATCGAGATCCTCCTTTCTTCCCGAGGAGCCAAAAAGAAGAATCTCGAGGGGCTATTGTAGGGGTATTGGGCCTAGGAGCTCATTATCCAAGTATGTATTGGGCCTAAAGCCCAAGTCAAGGACTAGAGATCGTCTGATGAGGAGTAAACATTATCAAGGGAGTCCGTGTTAGTAGATGACGAGGTCAGTTTTGGTCATAATGGCACGAGAGGGTAGGCCGAGGACAAATGTCACCTTGGCTAACCAAAGCCGAGGTCTGAATAGGTGGTTTGCCGTCTAGGGGGATGTTCCAAGAAGTTCTACTGGCACGGATAAGCATTGCAAAAACAAAGTACAGAGGGGAGTCCTAAAATATCTAAGGAGAAAGCTACTACCACCGCATTAATTGCTCTGCAGCTAACTCTCTGGCCGTATTAATGTGGAGGTGATACCTGAACATTGGCTTTCAGCCTTACAGCTACTACCTAGTGACTTTAGGAAGGTGTTGATAGGACAAGTATCAAGACTAACCATCTGGCCTGCATGTGGAGGGTGGAAATGAAAAGAGAAAAGAGTATAAAAGAAGAAGGAAGCAATGAGAGTTAGGGATCGGAAATTTGTAAGAGAAAGCACTATAGCAGCTTGAACCATATCTGTAACTATTTTCAATCAATATATACTAGAACAAACCTCCTCGGATTGTGCCGAGGACAAATTTACTTAGATAACTTCAGTCCATTTCTGTTTGATTATCTGTTAAAATCTATTATAACTATTATCCCATTCATTAGAGCCTAGTTGTCCAACCCACTTTTTACAAATTCATTGTATTGGGCTTATTGGGCTTGGATCCAATCATACTTTGGGTGCAGGGTCCAAAACGCGTCCCTACATTATTTATAATTTTAGACTACAAAAACTTGCAATTTAAACAATTGATTGATAAAGTAATTATTGATTTTTAATCTTTTATAAATTTTGCAAGTATGGAGAATATAAAAAGAAAATGTAATCCAATGATAGATTTGTCAAAATTCACAATAATAATAAGGTATTGAGTGAATTGGTTCTAGCCAAACTTTGTCATTTTTTTTAGAAGAGTCATTTTTAATTTATTAATAGTAATTTTAAATCTCATCTTCAGTTTAAGATTATATAATATCATGCGTTCCAATTAACTAAACTGGTAAAGTTTCCGATGGTTGAATAAGAGATCTGGGGTTCAACCCTCCGCTTACACCAAAAATCAATTAGTGTCCACTTGGTTTGATGATAAAAGAGTTATCATTGAGAGTAGACACCATAGATTAAAATTCTATAATAAAAAAAATAGTTGAGATTATACATTATTTTTGGACTCGGAAAATACTATTTTCGTCTAAAATCTTTGATATTATTAAGTTGGAAATATTGATGTAAAACAAACGGCACATGCTTTCCTGAAGCAATAGAACTCATCGAGGTTACAATGTCAGAATTGCATGAAATTTGGAGGGCTAAAGAGAAATAATCTTTTAATCAAGACTTGAGATTGTGCCTCGAGGTTTGCCCTAATTTTGGCAAATTCCTCCATTAAGGCCCCACAAACATGGATTTTGTCATTTTTAGTAATATTTCTTTTCCTTAATAACTTTTAGTTTAAAATTCAAAATAAGGTCCTAGTGTCAGAAAGGGGTGGTGGTAGTGGTGGGGATGGTGTTAGGTTGATGGTGCCAACGCCGGTGGTGGTAGTGGTGGGGATGGGCTGAGGTTTTTATTTATTTTAAGTAATTGAAATTAGGAAAGGTATAATGGTAGGAGATAATTAAATAAGTGGACATATGGTATGTTTTTATTGGTGAAGTATAGAGTGGATAGAAAAAATAGGACATAAAATTTGGACTCCATGCTTTTGTGGGAGGATGAAACGAATTGAAATCTTCTATATCATTTTCTCTATACTACTTTATGTACCACCAATAAAATTCTTCCATGTGTCCGTTAATTCCTAAATATATGTTTTTAATTTCTCTTACCTAAAATAAAAGATATAAAAAAAAAAAAAAAAACAAAAACGCTTCTGTTGTTGTCAAGATTTGATTCTTTGTGATTGATTGGTCGCATTGTTGGGTCAATTTTGGTTTTGGGGTTCATAGGGATAATGGTTTTTGTTTGCTTAAGAGGAAGAGGCAATGGGTAGATGAAGGGGTTTTCCAAGGTAATGGACAGAGGTGTGCATTGGCAACATTCAACAAAGATATAAGCCTTTAGGAATAGTTTGTGGTGGTAGTCTTAGTTGGTGCTAGAGGAGGAGGTTGATGGTGGTGGGGAAAAGAAGGGTTTTTTTTTTTTTTTTTTTTTTTATCCTTTATTTTAGGTAAAAGAAATTAAAAGTATAAATTTAGGGATTAATGGACACATGACAGAATTTTATCGGTGGTACATAGAGAAAATGGTACATAAGATTTTGATTCAAAAGCATGGCATATTTTTAAGTATATTCCTATAATATTCTCTAATTTTATAAACGCAACTGAAAGAAACATTTAACAAAATTAAAAGGGTAAAGAAGCCTTGGCATTATTTTATCTCTTCAATTTTTTAATATTATTTGTAGTTTTAGCATTTTTTTTTAAAAGAGAAATGCTAGACGTACTACCAATTTCTTACATGACCCAAATTGCCACATCAGCTGTTGTTAGAGATAATTATCCTGCTATGGTGTTGGTTTTCTACTCTCTTTTTCGCAATGCTATGGGCACTGAATTGGGCTGAGATCTGGGATTTGGTAAGTTGATTGTGGAAGGTGAGGATAGCTCCTTGATCCAACATATATATATATATATATATATATTTCTTGATTGACCTTTTTTTTTTTTAATATACGAAACTAGATACATAGCAGAAAGAAAAGGAAGTACAACAGAGAACAATCAAGACCAAATATTAGTCCCAAGCTAGATACATTCTACTAAGATGAGCTTTTGCTCCGTGGGAGGGGAGACCCCTATCTAGCTTTGTGAAGCTTCATTCCTCCTAGCAAGTTGGGCAAGCTCATGAGCTACCCTGTTGTATTCTCATTTCAAATGCTTAATTTCCCACCTGCTGAAGAACTCAAGGATTTGACTAATACCAGTATACAAATGGCCTAGACTACCATTAGTTTCACCAACAGCTATACCCTGCACAATTGACAGAGCATCTGACTCAATGATCACTTGTGATAGCTCCATTTCTCGGGCAAGGATGCCACATTCAACTACTAGCATTTCCACTTCAGAAGCTGTGAATTGGCCAGATAGGTACTTTGAATAAGCTGCCACCACCAAACCATGAGAGTCTCTTATGATCACTCCCACACTTTGTTGGGTTAAAATGAATTGACCCATTGCAAATTAATTAATTACCCAAGTTAATTAATTAGTCAAATTACATGCAATAGCATGATAGTACAAACAAATCACCAACTAAACTAAATGCAACAGAAATTAAATTTGACACGGTGATTTGTTTACGAATGGGTAAAACCTCCGAGGCAAACCACTAGGTGAATTTAAGGTCACCACTCTCGAGAATCCACTATTATCAATCAAAAGTGGTTACAAGTATAAAGAATCTTACCAAACCCTTTGGTCTATCCCGTAATACCAACCTACAGTTGAATCCTTACCCCAATACCCAATTGGACTTGTATTGTAGCGGCAATCTCTCTGTTCAATGCACGAATCCCAGTACGTGACTAACCAATGATGCACGGATCCCAATACGTGACTAACTCCACCAACTTGAAGAAGATTATTGGTAGCAAAGTTCTTCAGTTCATCAACAATGAAGATTAGAAAGCTCCTTGGTCACAAAACCCTTGGCGTAAAGACGCAATAACTTCTACAGAGAGAATGATAAACTAGAGCAATTTCTGCTTCCGGTCACACAATGCATGTATTGTCCTTTTGCATCACTTTGTGACGACCCTTAAAATAATCCTTATATATGTATAGGGTTGTGAGAAAAGAAACCCTACACAAATACATAGGAATATACGTGTAATTAGATCTGAAAAATCTGATTTCGTAATTCTCGACAGATACAGCTTGTGTCGAGCTTATGTTGAGCTTCAACATTAAATCTCGATAGAAGTCTTTTTGTTGAGATTGCTGTCAAGCTTTAAAGAACAACACTTCCTTTACTTGTTTCTTGGTCAGACTTGCATGGCTTCAATACTAAACTTGAACACTTATTTCTTGAAGTACTAAACCCATCCTAGATCTACCCAAATACAAGTAAAGTGCGTTTTGTTAAAGGATTAGCCAATTACATAAAAATGTCCCTAACAATCTCCTCATTTGGCAATTCGTGACAAAACCATAACAAACAAATAAATCATGAGAAAAGTCTTAAATCACTAAACTCATAACCACCTGTTGAATTACAACATAAATCTAACCCTAACATAAACTCTTGAAAATCTTTGCAAGAAGAGTGTTCATGGCATGGTAGACTTTCACAACCAGTCTTTCTGAAACACTTAAACAAAAACTCATCAAGGTATCATGTGTGAAACAGAAATAAAAATTGCATACATAAAGAAACATGTGTCTAAAGAAAGAAAAGAAACAACACATGTAGAGGTAGGTGAAAAAAAAATACATCATCATATATATGAAAATAAAGTACAATGTATGTCAATAAATGGTCACAAGACCAATATACAAGAGGCTAATGTAAGGGGAGAAAGAAAAAAATACATGTAAACCTCACTACATCCCTTAAAAAGATATACACACTCCTCCTATCAAAAATGTCCTATACTAACTCTCCCCCTAAATACAAGACTACTCTTAAAACCAAAACTACTTCCTCTTTTTGTCACGAATGACAAAGGGCAAGTCACTGAGAGGTCGTCATCTCATCATCACTGGAAGAGCTAGCATCATCTTTATCATCACTAGCATCATCATCCTCATCAGCCGAGGCCTTTAGAGAAGGAGAGGGAGAAGGAGCAAAGCCAGCCATGCGAGTTTGTCTGCGAGCAATGCGACCGACTCGGGTGTTCATCTGACACATCTCATTTGTGAGATAGTCGAGACGAGCATCCATCCTCTGAAGTTATGCCATGATAGCATCAAGAGTCACACCAGCTACCGAGGAAGAAGGAGCAAAGGTGGAAGGACCCGAAGAAGAAAGCAGAATAATAGGATCATCTGTCTCCACTCGTGGCCGCTTCGATCGAACCTAGGCCTCGCTTCGCCGAACAGAACCGGCACTGATTGCACCCATGATGGTGAAAAGAGGAAAGTGAGGAATAGGAATGGAGAAGTGCAGAAGGATCCGCGTGATAGTTGAAGGAAAGATGAGCTTATCATGGGTAGAGGTATCCTGATACACATCTATAATAGATTTGATGAATTGAAAGGGAAAGTCAATAGAAAGATCCTCCATCAAGGAAATAAGAAAACAAGCACGAGGCTCAGTGATGGAGTTATAGTGAAACCGTGGAGTGAGAGTGAAGGTCATCACCATGTTCAAAAATCTCGGACCTTTTGCAAAGCCTAAGCAAGGGGTGTTTAGAAAACCACCCCAAAGAGAAGCTTTCTCACAAAAGTGAGAGATAAGCTCGTCTCTAGACACCGTCTTGAGACTCTCACAACCAGGGTAGTGAGAGATAAGCTCGTCAGGATGCTCTACCCTGGGAACATGTAGTATCTCAGATATAAGATTCGGAGTAACTACGATACGTGTACCTTTGAATGTCGTAGCAAACTGAGGCACAGAGGTATTGATGGTGTGCATGTTGGAGTAAAAGTCCTAAATGAACATGACCGGACACCTCTCAGGCTTCCTACAAAGGGACTCCCATCACTGAGTTCAAATGACTTCGGGTAGAACAGTGTCGGAGAAATCCGACAGGATGACCTGGCGTTCCAGATGAACACCACGGTCTTGAAAGTTCTTAGAGAAGTCCGTCTTGGCCTTCTCATCACGGAACCAGATATGAGATGGAATATGAGGATCGGAAGAGGATGACCCGGAACCATGAAGAGGGTTCCGAGCTGGAGTGAATTTGCTCTGTTTGGGTGCATAGCGCAGTTTATCTGAGAGAGAGAGAGAGAGAGAGAGAGAGAGAGAGAGAGCATAACACATCACAAACCAGAAAAGAAATGAAAAGATATAACATATGCATGAAAAATGCATGAACATGTGACGTGCAAAATTTAAAAGCATCATGGGTAAAAACCCAATCCAAACCTACCAAAACTCAAACAACAATAATCAATCACACATCTAAAATGCAAAAAATATTGTTATAATGCAATAAGAATGCAATGTTAGGATTAGTGCCCTTAAATCCTATTGTATGATGCTATGTATGATGTTATGTATGATATTAAGTATGACATTATGTATGACTTAATATTGTGTTTAATAAAGTTGTTTTATTAATATCTGAAATATTGGTAACATGAATATTTAGACATTATCATATAGTCCATGAGATGCATAGTATGTGATTTATGTGAAAAGTCACAGAAGATATAAATAACAAATTCTTTGTAAACTCAGAATTGTAGTTCGTAGTCGGTAATGAAATTGGGCGTTTCATCTGCGAAAACTATAACATATTAACTAAGATGATTTGTCTTGATCATGGAAGTGGTGACTTCTAGTTGATATGTTTTAAGAGTTAAGACATATTGAACTGGACCGCTGTGAGATTTATTATTCTCCTAACGGCTTTCAATTGAATAATAAATCTCACGACTTATATTCACATGAACTCTTAATCCTGAGAGAATAATTGACCTGATCATGAAGTGTAGATTGCTTTGATATATCAGGAGTGAGATCTAAAGTAACGGTCAAAACCTCAATATGTTGGGCAGCCGCATTTAGTGTTGATGGAACATATATTCTCAAGATGGAATTCATAGTCTCTTAATGGAGATACAAAATATTCCCTTGAGATAAGTTTAATGGGTTTGTTATTCAGAGAGTTAGGCCTAACCACTTTAGTAAGACTAAAGTATATATTTATGAAATTGGATTTCATAAATATATGGTGAATAACTTAAAAAGATTAAACCAGGTACTCAAGGATTAAGATGTAGTAATTCACAAAGTGGCAGTCTTCATTCATGACTTTGTGTTACTACGAATATTTTATGAAGGGGTTTCATGTACAATAAAGTCTTGGGATATAATTTATTAATAAGGCCTAGAGTGCAATTATATTTATATAGTGGTATTAAATATAATTAATGGTAACTTTGGACTTGTCAAGAGTTGACAGAAAAGCCCAAGGCCCATTGGAGCTAGAGTCTTATTTGTTTCCTCTCCAAGCCACACTTAAGCCCAATTGGAAAGGCCCAAAAGGCTAGCCCAATTAGATAATTAGTTATATGAAGAGAAACATACAGATTTTTAGTAAGAACATGAAATGGTATGTATGTGAGTGTTGGACACTCATTCATTCTCTTCTCGAACATACACACATAACTGATTGAGAGACCTCACATCTTGGGCATCAAATGGAATTGGAGTGAAGATTGAAAGTGTTCCCGAGAACTTCTGATCTTTGGTTTTGAAATTCACTGCACCAAGGTACACTCTCTTGTTCTATATTCTGAAACTTACATAGTGCATATTATCAATTGCGAATGAAGTAGATCCGTTAATTTTCCTCTGCGTACATGCATATTTCCAACATGCAATGCATGAGCATACATTACCAAATCAACACAAGCCAACCCAAAATTTCACAAAAATCTCAAAAACCCCAAAAATTTTCAAAAACCCAAAACCTAGGTCTAAAATGCATGAATGCATGAAAAAGAAGGGATTTAGAAAACTTACCAAGAGATTTAAGCTTGATCTAGGCCGAAAAAGGAGTGGGTAGAGTGATTTGAGTGAGAGGAGAGTGTTTGGGGCAAGAGAGAAGTGTTTTCTGTCGAGAGAGAAAGAGAAAAGTGAATTTGAAATCGTGCCTCAGCTTTAAATATAAAACGCAGTTTGATGGATCGAGGTATCTATCGAGATCTGTCGAGCACTAAATCTCGACAAAAATGAATCTGTCGAGGTGCTGTCGAGGATCTGTTGACGGCAAAACTCACCTCGATGGATCGAGAATCTGTCGAGAATCTATCGAGCAGACAGAAAGATCAGAAATATGGCTCGATGGATCGAAGAAGCTGTCGAGAATCTATTGAGAAGAAACCCAGAAATCTCGATGGATCGAGAATCTGTCCAGGTTTCTATCGAGGCTGAAGAAAGAAAGTTCGATAGAAAAGAATCTGTTAAGGATCTGTCGATAAGCTGTCGAGCTTGAAGAAAATGAGTTTTTCAAGGGAGCAAAAACACATAGATATGAATGCAACAAACAAGCAACTCAAACAAAGATCCAATCAACATGTTAAGCTCTCAAAACATCTCTCAACATATATGCAAAGCATACATAGATCCAAAACACACACACACACACACACACTAAACAAGTCTAACCAATTTTATATTTCAAAAATAAGTTAGGACAGTTTAGTGAGCATATATTAACACATGTATTCCTTGTGATGGCCAAATCATATTGTACTTGCATACGTATCAAAAATAGCAAAGAGTATGCGTGTTGTGTGTGAAAGCATAGTAAGAATGCATAAATGTCTCATATTATGAAGATTTGAGACTTGAGAGAATCAAATACACTCACACACACAATCATGATTGCTTGATGGGGACTATCACCTTCGAGGTACATCTTATAACTCCCACATCTCCTAGAAACACGCTTGCAACCATTTTTAAAAACGTTTTGATTCTTTTTACTTTTGTATTCTTTGCATATTTTCTTTTTGAACATATCATGCATGGGCATATAAGAGAGAGAAGAAATACCCAATTATGTAAGCCAAAACATCACAATTTTGCTATGTCGAAGCACACAGATGTTATACATGATTGGCGGGCTTTAGTGGTGAGATGGTTATTTATGCCTTTCTCTTAGGATTTTCTAGTCATTTCCGTCAAAAAAAGTGATATGAGTGTTAAGTATAAAAGATTATTTAATCGTACTCATCACAAACACGAGCCACAAAGCTCACTTGCTTAGTTGTGCATTAAGATGCTCATCTAAGTTACAAGAGATATAAAGTCTAGAAAACTTTGTTTCAATGTCCATCCAAGGTATAGAAGTACCAATATACACAAACACACACTGTTTTTGTATTTTTCTGATTTTTCAATTTTTTTTTTTATATTTATGAAAAACAAAAACTAAAAACAAAAACTAAAAAGCAACCAAACAAAAACATAAAGAAACACACAAAGCATAAAACTAGACTGACTCAAAAGCTATAAAGCAAGACAAACAAGTAATGCAAAACATAAAAGGAGAGAGAGAAAAAGTGATTGAATCACTTTAAGCCTTTTTCCTTCCACACATTGGAAGAACATTTCCTTTGTGCGAACCTTTGATCTTGAGTAGAGGGGGAAGAATTGAAACCGTTCAAGTTCTAAAGGAGCATGAAGGCCTTGAGAAGATCTCCCAGAGGAGCTAGAGAGGATGGAAACTGATTCTAGTTTCCTGACAAGAGCATACTATTGCTTTGTTGAGTGGCCAACCACTTATAGCAGTTTGGACGTGTATGCCCTGAAGCTCCGCAGTGATGACAAAAATGCGGTTTCTTTTGTTGAGACTTTTTGTTGTTTTCCTTCTTAGTCCTAGGGTTTCTAGTCTCTTTCTTTTCAACCTTAGGAGGTGCTCTTAGAATAGATTTGCCTTTATCTATGTTCTCATTAGCTGTTTCAGTTTTAGATTCATTGTTCTCAAAATTAACATTATCAGCAGGTGAGACAAACACAGTTGTACTAGAGGAGGCAATATTAGGAGAAGAGAAATCATACCCCAAACCGGTTTTGTCAGAAGCAGCTTTCGGAAAATTCAACATCTCATCGAGTTTTGCACTGGAAGTCTTCTCCAATTGAGCTTTGACCTGGAATAGCTCCGCCTCAAGTTTCTTTGTCCTTTTAGCAAGGAAGTTGTTCTCGAACCACAAAACTCCAATGGTTTGATTGGCTTCATCAACCTTAGTAGAAAACTCCTCTCGATCTAGCTCTACATCGCTCAGCTTCTTGGTGGCCAGCCTATACAGTTTCTCATGCTTCTCAAAAACCTTGTACAACTTAGCATAGGCTGTATGAATGTCATCTTGATTGTCCATTTTCTCAAATTTGGATTCCATCACGTCCTCTTCTTCATCCACTGCTTTACGATCCCCTCAGTAGGATCCACTGTGGCAATGAAAGCAATTAAGATTCCCTCGTCATCACTGTTATCTGACTAAATCTCAAGCTCGGTATCACTCAAGGTAGCAGCAAGAGCCTTACTTTTCCCAATCAACTTGAGATATGTTGGACATTCTTATTTCATGTGTCCAAAACCTTGACATCCGAAGCACCTTGGTCCGGAGAGAATAGTATACTAACTGCCATCCTTAACATCCTTTTTCCTATCTTGACTTTTGAATTGAGAAGAACTGTTTTGCTTACGGTCCTTGTCAAAACTTTTCACATTGGCATTCTTTATGAACTTCTTGAACTGCCTAGTGATGTAGGACTTCATCTTAGAATCTTCATCATTTGAAGACTCATCAGTCTCATTACTTTTGGCCTTCAGTGCCATACTCTTACTTTTGGTTTCTTTCCCAAGTCTAGTCAAACCCAATTCATAGGTTTGTAGGTTGCCAATCAGCTCTGTCAAAGGAATGGAATCAATGTCCTTTGATTCTTCAATCGCTGTTATCTTGGCATGAAATCTCTCAAGAAGATATCTGAGCACCTTTCTCACAACATTGGGTTCGGGAATAGTTTTCCCAAGATTAAAGGCTGAGTTGACTATGTCCTTGATTTTGGCATAGAACTCATCAAATGACTCATCCTCCTCCATCTTGATCTCCTCAAATCTTGTAGTAAGCCTTTGAAACTTGGAATCTTTAACGGCCTTAGTTCCTTCATAGGTCGTCTGGAGAATGGTCCATGCTTCCTTTGCAGTTTTAGTCGAGGATATTTTCTTAAACTCCTCATTCATGACCGCACTGAAAATGGCGTTCAATGCTCTGCTGTTGAAATTTGCCGCTTTGATCTTTGCATCATCCCAATCAGCCGGCGATTCTTTTGGCTTAGTCTAGCCAATCTCCATAGCTTGCCACACCTTCTCATCTAAAGACCGTTAGAAAACTCTCATGCGTACTTTCCAGTATGCATAGTTAGTGCCATCAAATAAAGGAGGTATAATAAGAGACTGTCCTCTATCCATGACAAATAGGGGTCAATGGATTACACAGCAAAGATTAAACCTAATCAGAGTGTGTCTGCTCTAATACCACTTGTTGGGTTAAAATGAATTGACCCTTTGCAAATTAATTAATTACCTAAGTTAATTAATTAGTCAAATTACATGCAATAGCGTGGTGGCACAAACAAATCACCGACTAAACTAAATGTAGCGAAAAATAAATTTGACACGGTGATTTGTTTACGAATGGGGAAAACCTCTGAGGCAAAACCCCACCGGGTGAATTTAAAGTCACCACTCCCGAGAATCTACTATTATCAATCACAAGCGGTTACAAGAATAAGGAATCTTACAAAACCCTTTGGCCTATCCCAAAATACCAACCTACAGTTGAACCTTTACCCCAATACCCAATTGGACTTGTATTGTAGCAGCAATCTCTCCGTTCAATGCACGAATCCCAGTACGTGACTAACCAATGATGCACGGATCTCAGTACGTGACTAACTCCACCAACTTGAAGAAGATTGTTGGCAGCAAAGTTCTTCAATTCATTAACAAAGAAGATCAGGAAGCTCCTTGACCACAAAACCCTTGGCGTAAATACGCAGCAGCTTTTACTGAGAGAATGATGAACTAGAGCAATTTTTGCTTCCGATCACACGATGCATGTATTGTCCTTTTGCATCATTTTGTGACGGCCCTTAAAATAATCATTATATATGTCTAGGGTTGTGAGAAAAGAAACCCTACACAAATACATAGAAATATGCGTGTAATCAGATCTGTAAAACCTGATTTCGTAATTCTCGACAAATATAGCTTGTGTCGAACTTCTGTCGAGGTTTAACATTAAACCTCGATAGAAGTCTTTCTGTTGAGATTGCTATCGAACTTTAAAGAACATCACTTCTTTCACTTGTTTCTTGGTCAAACTTGCATGACTTCAATACTAAACTTGAACACTTATTTCTTGAAGTACTAAACCCATCCTAGATCTACCAAAATACAAGTAAAGTGCATTTTGTCAAAGGATTAGCCAATTACATAAAAATGTCCCTAACACACTTGAATTCCTTCCATTTTCTAAGGTAGCTTCATCCACATTGATTTTAAACATACCAGCTAGGGGGGCTAACCATCTATTGCCTTCATAGGACTTATAATGGCCTAAAGGCATGAATGCCTCCTTGTAATCTTGTAAATACCTTTTAGCAGAACTCCAAATTTGGTTGGAAGACTGGCAAGCAAACTCGTGCACTACCTAGTTCCTATTGTACCAAATTGACTAGGTGACAAGGAAGTATTCAAGGTCCTGGGATGTCCCTTGTGTCATGATCTCCTTAGCTAAAACAGAAAAATCCAAAGGGCTTGAAGTGATTTCTACAGGGCAATCTGACCAACAATCCCATACTCTCCTCGCAATATCACATTTAATTAGGGAGTGAGAGATTGACTTAGATTCTTTTTCATAGCATAGGCACAACGCATCAATATTAACCCCCCCCCCCCTTTTTTAAGTTTATCGCCGTTGGGAGGCCATCCATATATGCTTTCCACGCGAAAATTTTTGTCTTTGTAGGGATTTTTAGATGCCACATCCTTTTCCATTTTGCAGTTTTGCAGTCCCCAGTGAAGTTTTCCTCCTCATCCTCTGCTCCAATCACCTTGAGGGCAATGTAGTAAGTGCTTTTAACTGTAAATTCCCCCTTTCTATTACCAACCCATATGATCTTGTCTTCTGGCAAATTGTAGCTTAGGGGGAGTGTTGAGAATGGTGTTTGCTTCAAATGGAAGGAAAGAGATCTGATAATATATATCTGCTTTCCATCTTCTGGTACCTTTATTAATAAAAGAGGAGACCATAGGGAAGTCATCAAACAGTTTTGGGGGAGAAATTACCTTGTAGGTTGTGGGCGTAGGCATCCATTTGTCTTCCCAAATGTGGATTATATTTCCATTACCAACCCGCCATTGGGTTCCTTGTTTAATCACTTCTAGCCCATTCATAATACTTCTCCAAGTGTAAGAGGGATTTGTCCCAAGCTTTGCTTTGAGGACATCTCCATGGGGATAGGAAGTCCTGCTTTGTTAGCAATCTCCAGCCTTGCATTGCTAGCATGGCAAGGTTGAAGGCTTGAAGGTTTCGAAAGCTCATTCCACCTCTAAGCTTTGATTTACACAGCTTCTTCCAACTCACCCAAGCTATCTTTGTCTCTTGTTTACGCTATCCCCACCAGAGTCTTTGCATAATCCCTTCCATCTCATCACACAGACCCTTTGGTAGTTGAAAGCAACTCATTGTATATGTCGGAATTGCTTGCGCAATTGCTTTTATGAGAATCTCATTGCCACTTATTGAAAGCATTTTTCCCTTCCATCCTGATAATTTTTTCACCACTCACTTTGATTTCTGCAAAGACTTCAGTTTTTGACTTGCCAATAATAGATGGTAGGCCAAGATATTTAGTATGCCGAGAATCACTCATAGGTCCAAGGGTACTCATTACCTCACCCTTCACTTCTTCAGGGGTATTATGGCTAAAAAATACAGATGATTTATCAGTATTAATTCTTATGGTATAGTTGTGGTTAATATCAAGGAGTACAATAGGGGCTTTAGATTTATTATTATTATTATTTATTTTTTATTATTACTACTGTTAGTATATCTTGTAATAGAACTGAAATAGAATGTTGGCTGCTGGTATGGGGTTCTAATGCCCACCCATTGTCCAAATCAATTTTTTTTTTTTTTTTAAAAGAATTTCAATTTAAAGCATCTGCTCTTAATGATAGCTTTTTATTATCAGGCCAAGACACCAATCGGTTTTTGGTGTAGGCGGAGATTAAACTCCAAATTTTTTTATTCAACCATCAGAGACTTTACTAGTTGAGCTAATTAGAACCCACATTATCCAATCCATTCTAAACACTGATATTAACTATTAAAGCAATAAACAAATATTTGTTGCTTTTATTAAAAAAAAAAAAAAAAAAAAAAACACCAGCACATCTACACGAGGAAACTGCTCAATGGTTGTGGCTTTGTGAAATGCCTTCTAAAAATGCATCAAGGTTTGTATAAGATGATCCACCATCTCCAATAGCTTTGTGACAAATATCTTTTAGTGCTCTTGCTCTTTCTCTTAATTCTTTGCCCTCTCCACTTTCCATATTCATAAAACTTTGGACAAGCTCTGATAATTCTTCTTTGGTCACGGAAATTTCATTTCCCACTGTTGATCTGTTTACCCTCCACCCAATCTTCCAGTCTTCTACAATTAGCCTACTATTCGGTACTTGGTCCAAAAACAACGGGAAAGTAAGCATTGGTACGCCTGCGAAAATTGCTTCTAGAGTGGAATTCCACCCACAATGTGTCCAGAAACCTCCTACAGAAGAATGGCACAACACCTTCAGTTGGTCACACCATGGCACTACCAATCCCAAATCACCACTACTCTCTTTCAACCGAGAAGCTTCTCCACGAGCCACCCACAAAAATCTAACACCACTATTACGCAGCCCAGCAGCAATTTCATCCATTTGGGTGCCTGAAACTGAAAGGAAACTTCCCAATGAGATGTACAAGACTGAACCCGCAGGGTGGGAATCTAGCCATTGGAGATAGTTGGGGATGTTGTGAGTTCTTGTAATACAGGAATTATGTTCAAGTTCTAAGTAAGGTATAGCAGGGCCAATAGGGTAGACAGGGAATGGAAATATTGCGTTTAAAGTGTCAAAGGCTTGGGGTTCAAGCTTATAGACAGAAGTGAGTAGAAGATATTGTGCTTTCGGCACCCTTGAAATGCATTCCATTGCAAGCTGCAATACTCGAGGGTCGGTTTCATGAATGATTTTTTGAAGGTCAGCAACTTGTGTTGAAGAAAGTCCGGGGATGTGGTCCACATGTTGCTCTCCAAGTTCTATCACACAAAAGAGGCAGACATCCAGTCAGATATCAATGTTTTGCAGTAATAACAAGTCTAATCTAGAAAGAGATGAACCAGTTGGCTCTTTAAGTGGATCAACACGTTCTAGGAACCTTTTTTAACTTCAAGTTAGCCAACCATATATGTTAATGCCTTTGAGAACTAAAATATACTTTGTACTTACATTCTCTAGGTTGTACTAGTTAAACCAATTGACCAAAAATGCATTGAATTCATTATAAAAAATTAAGGCTACACTGACCACCTATTAGTTCCTTCCATTTAAGTACGTTACGACCAATATATAGGGTGGCCAAAATCAAATCTTGTAATATAGCTATATTTATTTTTCTTGAATGCCATGAAAATCTAAATTAAAATTTTATATTCCTAGGCTTTTGCCTTAAAATATCTTCTTGCTTATGGCTTACATTAGACCAATAATGTCTATTATGGTGCGTGAGTGTGAAGTCACAATTGTCATGATGTCTAATTACAATCACACCTGCTAGGACAACAATCCAAAGCTATTGAACTAGACAAGCAATCACTAAGTACTATGCTAGCTGCACTGCCTTGTTTTGATGTTGTTGCTGCAGAACTATATGCAGTAGCATAAGGGCTACTGGATTACTGGTGAACCATGATATATATACTGCTGTCAGGTTCTTATCAGCATATTTGATCTTCAGCTAGCAGTCAGCTTTTGATTTTTAATTCAAAATCTTTGTTATAAATATTTCACCTTATTTTCTATACTTTTAAAATGTTCTAAACAAATTCTTATCAGTGAATGGAAAATTCTAACCTGACAAATATAATTTATGTCACTGTCATAAGGTCTGTATCATCAAAATAACCTTAATTTTATGAATGATTTGTTTATTCCGTCACTATATTTCAAAATAATATCAAAAGTTATATATCAAATTTGTAATATATATTTTTCCTAATAAAACAAGCTTGACTAGACACAGTTTAGTTTCCTAATACATAAAAAATAAAAAGACAGGTCAGAAGTGAGCTGTAATGTGTAGACATGTACCTAAATATATATATTTTTTCAAGTTTAAAGTAAAAGAAAAAGCTTGTAGCTAAAAGTCTAAAACACGTGAATGCAATAGTAACACTTACCAAGAGAATTAAGCGGCAAGTGTCGGTTTGGTAAGAAAAGATTCCAATGATGTAACATTGAGAAAAAAACAGCAGGCATGGTCCAAACCGAGGCCACCGGAATATTCCTTCTATTACCTACGCTTATCGTCCACAGTAACTCAACATCACCTAGCATAGCATCAATTGGGTGCTCAAGCTGATCAAGAAGCTTCTCAAAGGGAGCTTCCATCTTCGTCATTACAGCTTCGTAGAATCCTGGGAAGTCGGCCGCTTTCAAACGTTCTGGCGGGACAACGTTAGGTATGGAGGCGAAGCGGATGTTGTTGGGTTTGGGATCGGAGCCGATGTAGCCGAGCCACTCCTCGGTGACGACAAAGGTGATGAGAAGATGGTGTTTTTTTGACTTTGAGGATAGTAACTTGCAGAGGTTCATCATGGGGTTTATATGGCCTCGGCCTGGAAATGGCATAGCAACTATGTGACTGACTGTTGTTCGTTCAACGCTGGAAAACTCCATCTTTGAAAGAAGCTTTTGTTAGAATTGAGGACTATGTCTCTGTCTGATGAATTTATATAAAGTATTGGATAATACATTGTTAGTTTTAAAATCTTATCGTCAAGTTGATATATATATATAAATATATATATATTTATATATTTATATTCTTTGACATGATTAAAGTTGACCTTAAAAATATTGGAAAGGTGAAACCCAAATAAAAGTGTGCCCAATAAAATAATGAGCCCAATCCAATCCATAACTAAAAGTTGTGTCCTTACCTAAGACGTATATCTCTTGAATACACATCTTTTGATTGTCGATATAAATGTAACAATGGCTCATCTCATTTGTATGCACGTCAAAATATTTGACTCTGAGTAACACACATAGGGTTTGTTTAGATATCACTTATTATTAAAAATTAAAAATTTATTATTATTGAAAATTAAAAACTTATTGCTGAAAACACAGTAACAAAATAATTTTTAAATGTGTGAATAGTACCGTGGAACCTAGTTTTAAAGATAAATTTGCTGAATTCTGTACTTGCGGGTCCCATGAACAGTGCACGGAATCCAGCCAAAAATACGTAGACATGCAAAACGCCACTCCTGCCGCTATCGAAACTCATACAATCTTTTTTCCTCTTTTCTCTTCAACTTCATTCAAACATCTTGGCCACCATCGTACGAGTAATTGTATACTACTTATAGAAATCGTATTTATTGAAAAGGTTAATTAGAATAAAGATACAAGTGAAATCTCTAACTTTTTAATTCAATTTTTCACATCTATATTTATTAACTGTTGAAATTACTAATTTAAAAAATTGTTAATACATAAATTCGCCTAAAATTATGGATTACTTGTATGTTAAGTTTTAGATGGTTGGCTAAATTCATGTATTGGAACAAAGTGTTATAAGGTTATAATTTATTCAAGTTTTGGTTTGTATTAAATTGAGTCAAAAAAGCATATTGAAGATTCATGTTTCATAAGACTAGCTAGAGCGAAATCATTCTCGCACAAGCGAATCTCAAATAGAAAATTCGCAAGACCTTCATTCAACCTTTGCTTGACCAAACCATAAACAAAATGTTCACTTGACCATCGCTTAACACTCGCTCAAGAGAAAATTATGTGAACAGTAAATAGACTTGGTTTTTTTTCCTATATAAACCAATCCTTGCTACACACATAAAGGTCTAAAATGAAAACAACTCTATATTTTAAGTGCTAAAAATTTACTTTAGTGAAACAAAATGTGACCTTAAAAAGAAATACAAAAAAAAAAAAAAAAAAACCAACACATCTACATGAGGAAACTAATCAATGGTCGTGGCTTTATGAAATGGCTTCTAAAAATGCATCAAGGTTTGTATAAGATGATCCACCTTCTCCAATAGCTTGGCGACAAATATCTTTTATGGTTCGTTTGGATTGAGCGAGAGGGAGGGGGAGTAGAATAGAGTAGAGTAGAGTAGATTTAGCACAAAATTAGCTTATTTTTAGCCAATTCTACTCTACTCCCCTCCACTCCCTCTCCTTTCCCCCTCCATCCAAACATGCCATTAGTGCTCTAGCTCTTTCTCTTAATTCTTTGCTCTCTCCACTTTCCATATTCATAAACCTTTGCACAAGCTCTGATATTTCTTCTTTGGTCACGGAAATTTCATTTCCCACTGTTGATCTGTTTACCCTCTACCCAATCTTCTAGTCTTCTACAATTAGCCTACTATTCGGTACTTGGTCCAAAAACAACGGGAAAGTAAGCATTGGTACGCCTGCGGAAATTGCTTCTAGAGTGGAATTCCACCCACAATGTGTCCAGAAACTTCCTATGGAGGAATGGCACAACACCTTCGTTGGTCACACCATTTGTAAAATTCTAGAACCGTCTCTCTAAATAGAACTTCTGATCTTATTGATTGAAGAAAGGAATCCAATGAATAAAAGAATACATCACTACTCCTATATATAAAATCTAATTAAGCAAATAAAGAAAGTAACCAACTCCACAATTGGAGAGAAATTCTGTTACAAAAAAATCCTATCTATTAGACCACGTGTACATTGACTAACTTTGTAATTGCTTCTTCTATCCACATGGCAATGCTTCTTCAAAAGTGTGAATGAACTGTTCATGATAAAGAACTGCTTCAATCAAGTCTAGCAGCTCTGCACTAGCCCAATCACTCTGTGTTTTAGTTGCTTGATCACTGCATTGTTCTCCAACTCTGAGTGCATTCCTTCTTACTTTCAACACTCCCCTCAAGAGCAAAGCTCTTGCTTCTTGATTTTGTGATAAGTACTTAGGATATTGAATGTTTTGAGCAAAGATATTAATAATTCCTAACCTTCTCAGCAACCTTAGAAAACTATCCACTCCAAGAGCTTTAGTAAAAATATCTGCCAATTGATTCCTAGAAGTCACATGAAAAGTCTTGATTGTTCCATTTAGAACTCTATTCCTCATAATATGACAATTTGCCTCAATATGCTTGGATCTTTCATGGAAGACTAGATTAGCATATATGTGTAAAGCAGCCTGGTTATCACAATACATTAGGACTGGCTTGTCATGTGAGACATAAAGATCCTTTAGCAAGTACAACAACCAAGTGACCTCACATGTGGTTGAAGCCATGGATCTGTATTCTGCTTTTGCAGAAGATCTTGACACCACATTCTGTTTTTTTTTTCTCTCTCTCTCTCTCTCTCTCTCTCCAAGAAACCAAAGCATTGCCTAGAAAAACACAATAACCAGTGAGTGATTTTCTGGTATCAGGGCAACCTGCCCAATCTGCATCACGATAGGTTTTAAGTTGCAAATCTGAGTCCACAAGGAAGAACACTCCTTGTCTTGGTGTTCCTTTGATGTATTGTAAAATCCTGGTAATTGCCTTCATGTGTGGCACTCTAGGCTGTGATAAGAACTGGCTAAGTCTATGAATAGCATAAGTGATGTCAGGCCTACTAAGAGTAAGGTACATCAACTTCCCTATCAATCTCCTAAATTGACCTGAGTCCTTAAGCAATTCTCCTTCACCCTTTGATAGTTTTAACTGTTGTTCCATAGGTGTTTTGGCAGGCTTGCACCCAATTATCCCCGCTTCTTTGAGTACCTCAAGTGCATACTTTCTTTGGTTCAAGCTAATACCCTTATCACTTTTAGCAATTTCTAAGCCCAAAAAGTATTTGAGGTAACCAAGATCTTTAATTCCAAATTTCTAGTCCAAAACAGACTTTACTAAAGTAACATAGCCTGGATCATTTCCTGTAATGACCATGTCATCCACATACACCAACAATGCAGTGAACAAGTCTCCATTAGAATGAACAAACAAGGAATGATCAACTTGTGACTATGTAAAACCAAGCTATAAAATGGTAGCAAACAACTTAGCATTCCATTGCCTTGATGCCTGCTTCAACCCATAGAGTGATTTAACAAGCTTACAAACCAAAGGAGTAGAAGAAGTTGATGTTAAGGACTCCCCCTTACTATGAAAACTAGGTGGTAGGCTCATGTAAACTTCTTCATCTAGGTCTCCATGAAGAAAAGCATTGTTAATGTCAAGTTGATGGAGAGGCCAACCTTTGGCAAAAGCAAGGGCAAGCAAAATTCTAACAGAAACAATTTTGGCAATAGGTGAGAAGGTTTCCAAGAAATCAAGCCCTTCTCTTTGTGTATAACCCTTTGCCACTAGCCTTGCCTTATACCTTTCAACACTGCCATCAGGATTCAATTTCACCTTGTACACCCATTTACAACTAATGGGTTTCTTCCCAGCAGGGAGAGGAGTAAGAACCCAAGTGCCAGTTTTTTCAAAGGCTTGTATCTCTTTATCCGTTGCCTCTCTCCAAATAGGATTCTAAACAGCTTGAAAGAATGAATCAGGTTCTTGATGACAAGCACTAACAGTCATAAGATAAGACTGATATGGAGGGTTGATATGAGAATATGTCAAGAAATCAGTTATATCATATGGTGAACATGGAGTGTGAGATGTTGTAGCTGAATTGCAAGCATAGTCTTGCAGATAGGCAAGTTCTTTGTGAACCCTGGTGGATTTTCTAGTGTGTGGTAGGACAGTAACAGGTATAGGAGAAGGAGGTGAAGTGTTGATAGGAGGAGTAACAGATGAGGAAGGAGACATGGTAATCTCATTGGACACAAAACTAAATCTGTTAGCATCAAATGCAGGAGAATGCAATGCAGAAGGAGATGAGAATGGATTATGGGATTGAATGGGAGCTTCTGGAATGCTAATAGGAGTAACAAATGAGTTTATAATGCTGTCATTAGGAGAGTCAGCAACAACCTCAGAACCAATAGTAAAAGGATCAGTAAAATCAGATGCACCATTGACATAAGGAAAGATATTTTCAAGAAAAACAACATCTCTAGAATTAAAAACAGTATTGGTTGACAAATCAAGAACCTTATATCCTTCAACCCCAAAAGGGTATCCTAGAAAGACACATTTCTTGGCTCTTGGATCAAATTTAGTCCTATTACGAGAGAGAGTTGAGGCATAACAAAGGCACCCAAAAACCTTTAAGTGAGAATAGGTAGGAAGATGACCAAAAAGAACCTCATAAGGAGTTTTATGATTCAAAATTGAAGTTGGAATTCTGTTTATTAAGTACACAGCAGTGTGTATGCAATAACCCCAGAGATGCAAGGGCAAATTAGACTGAAACTTGAGTGCTCTTGCAACATTCAAGATGTGTTGATGTTTTCTCTCCACAACAACATTTTGTTGTGGAGTTTTAACACAACTCAGTTGATGCAAGATGGCATTTTGAGCAAAAAAAACTTTTCAGTATGAACTCAGTACCATTATCTGTTCTAATGCATTTCACCTTTCTTGCAAATTGTGTTTCAACCATTGTACAAAATTGTTCTAAGAAGAATTGTGTTTGTGACTTGTGTTTCAACAGATACACCCAAGTACACCTTGAACAATCATCTACAATAGTTAGAAACAACCTACAACCATTAATGGTGGAAGCAGAAAAAGGTCCCCATAAATCACAATGAATTAAATCAAAGCATTCACTTGAATTATGTGAACTTGTATTGAAGGGAAACTTTTTTTGTTTGGCAAGAGGATAGACATCACAATGAAACTGTTCATTAGAACTGATAAGGGGTACATTGCTTTTATTCATCAAAGCCAATTTGGCATCTGATAAATGCCTTAACTTAGCATGCCATATATGTGGCTGAGCTTTATTAACAAAAGTAGGAAAAACAACTTGAGGTTGATGTTGAATCTCCCTTTTGCAGTAAGTAAAGACCATTGATCTCCTTACCCAGACTAATCGTTCTCCAGAGAGCAAGGTCCTGGATAAAGCATAGATTTCCAAAAGATATGAGACATCAAAGAATAGATTTTGCCAATTGACTGCCAGAAATAAGATTGAAACTAAATGAAGGAACACATAGAACATTAGGGAGAACAAGACTTTCTGAAAACCTAACAGTTCCTATATGTGTGACCAAAGCAATTTCACCATTTGGGAGGTTGACATGTGTGTTTAGAGTTGCAGTGATAGAAGTGAAATAAGTAACATAATGTATCATATGGTTTGTAGCTCTTGTATCTATGACCCAATCAGATTCCTTAAAAGCTTCTCTATTGATGGTTTTTGCAGAAAAAATAGAATGTGTTAGAGTTGGAATGAAAGGTATCTTGTAAGAAGTACCTAACATGAGAGTGGAACAAGATGAGGAATTGGTTTGTGGTTGTGAGGAAATCACATCAAGAGCACCACCAGGATCTCCTTCCACACCAGCCACATTGGAAGCCCTCACAGTAGCTGCATGGTGTGCTTCACTAGCTCCAGATCTAGTGGTAAGATAAGCCAATAATTTTTCACATTGTGCCTTAGAGATAGGACACAAATTGCTTGCAGTTGTGGGACTATCAGCTCCATTGCACAGATTTGAAGAAACCTAATTTGCAGTGGCATTGCTCTTTCCTTTTGGCTTATATCTTGGTGGATAGCCATGTAGTTTGTAACATTTCTCAATGGTGTGCCCAGGAATATTGCAGTGAGTGCAAAATGGCCTCTCTTTCTTTCCATTCCCTTTGTTCCAAGTAGAATTTCCAGAGTTGCTCTTTGAATTAGCATACATTGCTACTACATCAGCCTAAGTTGAACTAGATCCTCCATGACCAAAGCTTTTATGTGATTCTTCTTGAAGAACCAAAGAGTAAACTTTGCTCATTGATGGAAATGGATCATACATGAGAATTTGACTACGAAGAGTCTCAAAATTCTCATTTAATCCCATTAAAAACCTCATGACATAGGCTTTGTTGTGTGAAGCACTCAACAACTTCATAGCACCACAAGAACACTTTGGAAGTGGCTAGTAATTAAGCAATTGATCCCAAAGCCTCTTGAATTTGGTGTAATACTCTGTTACTGACAATTGGTTTTGAGAAATATGAGAAATTTCTCTCTATAAATTGTAAATCTTGGGACCATTGCCTTGTGAAAAGAGATTTTGCAATTCAATCCACATCTCCCTTGCTGTTTCACAGTACATAATGCTACTAGACACATCTACATGCATTGAATTGATCATCCAAGAAAGCACCATAGTGTTACAGCTCTCCCAATCTTCATACAAAGGCGAATCCAAATCTGGCTTTGTGATCTTTCCATTGACAAAACCAATCTTCTTCTTTGTTGTAAGAGCAAGAATCATTGCTTTGGACCATGACTGATAGTTCTTCATTCCAAGCAATGGTTGTGTAACCAAAATGGTGCCTGGATTTTCACTCGAACTAAGAAAATAAGGATTGGGAGGACTAGGAGTAGTAGAATCATTGCTGAAGTTCAAAATAGATTGT